>JADLZL010007016.1:0-64490 GCA_015844335.1 Chrysopogon serrulatus | reverse complement strand
CTAAGCCCCAATGATGAGCTCGTGCACCTCCTACAATCTCGAGTCACAAAGCATCCGTATTCAGGACACCAGAACCGCTATTGCATTCAAGGCCATGCGGCGATGGCGTCTCACCACCTTTCGCGCGCCGCCCACCTGGCAACGTAGCCGTGGCGGCCGGGACTCGCTAGCTCACCAAGCGCCGCCCCCGGCGCGCTCCCGTTGCGGAGGCAGCCCTCGCACGTGCGTCCGCGGCAGCTTGGAGCCACTTGGGCATATCCGCGGATGGATCGATGAGAGCTGACGCGACGAAACCCTAGCTAGCTGCAGCGCGCTGCGGATTTGATGAGGAAAAGGAATCGAGGGGAGATTGGGGGTCGTCCGTGACTTTTCTCTGCAGCTGCAGCCTCGCCGTGCGCCCCGGTCACGCGGGCGGCCGGAGCTGGAGCTTGCCGACGCGTCCGCGTACCACGGGCGGCTCTAGCTCACCAGCAGGTCAGCGTGGCGGGCCGCTCCCAGCTCACCCGCGCATCTGGCGTGGCCGTGGCCGCTCGGCTTCGCCGGCGGCGTCCGCGTGGTTGCGGTGGCTTTTGCTTGCTTGCCTATGTGCGCCATAGATGAACTGCAGTAGAGGAATTCTAGAGGTTGAGGAAGAAGCTAACGTGTAGGCCCCACATGTCAGTGAGTGGAGGTAGAGGGAAACGTGAAGGGGCTTTTTGGTCCATACGAAAAAATGTATATGTATACATCTGACAATGGGCCAGGCGTCCTAAATACGTAGAAAATGGCAAGAATCAGAGAGATGGAAAATTGTAATGGCATATTTCAGAATAGATGAATTGTAATGGCATATTTCCAAAGTTGAAGAATTGTAATGGCAAGAATCCAAACAACCGCCCGTGCTGTTTTGCCGCCTGTCGATACTTTCTTGCTCTCTTTGAGCAACACTTGCAATGTCCCATGCATCCTAAGTTTTTTTTTTTTTTTTTTTTTTTTTTTAAATAGCAAAGCAAGTCACTTTCATGTGACAAACGCAATGCAGAAAGGCCCGAAGAAGAGCCTGCAACTTGGTAGCTCATTTGACTGTGGCTCGTTAGTAGTTCTGCTTGGCTTGTTTATATTTTTCAACGAGCTGAATCAACTGGCTGAAGTTGGTTCGCGAGTCTAATAAACCAAAATTGTTAACATTAAAGTTATATTAGTTTTATATGACTAGATGCCTTGCATTTTACAATTGGTTGATAACGGATTTGAACATGTAAACTTAGGATTTCTATGATTCAAATATGATGCATTACATGGATGTACTATTGTATATTTGAATACTTGTACCAATGTCGGCACAAATTAGTCTATTTTTTGAATTTAAGGTTTATGAAGGAGTCGATTTTGTAGTATTATGGTTCTCAAAGCTTAAAAAAAATATAGATTATGTTTGGTACTAACTCTGTTTTAAATTATAGTTTGTTTAACCTTTTGAACCTTAAATTTGATCACTCGTCTTATTTAAAAATCTGTATAAAATATTTTTTTTATTGTGGCATGCTTTATTAATAAAAGTTCTTTAAGAATAACTTCAATCTAACTATATTTGTACCATTTTTTAAAGTATATTTTATCTGGTTCTCAAACAGCGACGAAGCCAGCGGGGGGAGGGGGGCTACCCGTGCTCCAGCCTCCACCCCCGGAAAACGTTTTCCGCTGGTTTCAGTGTGTTGACCCACGGCCCACCGCCCATGCAAATGATTGCACGTCCTGCATAGCCATCAGACTTATCAGTCGGAACTCGGAAACCCCAGACTGACAGAGAATTTTCAATGACAGATGGGGTCACTCTGCATTACCAAGTCCAGAGCATCGGGATTCAGGTCGCACGTCGTGCCAGGCAACCCATGTCGGTGGGCGGGTGGTAGATGGTGGCGAGCTGCTCACACAGCCACGTCAGATTGGTTCTACAGTATTTTCCTGGCCGTCGTCGTGTTTCTCGTGGTCGCCGAGGGTACGACAGCGATGATGATGTGGCTTCTTCCCTCTCCCTAACGATTACTATTGGAGAGTGGCGTTGTCTTGTTCCTTGTTCGCATTCGCATGCTGGAACGGGAGGTCAAGCTTCCAAGGAACGTGTTGCATGTGCAGCAGATCTTGCCGGATTTTCTGCACCCAGTTTTGATCGTGATGCAACACCGGACATCTCTCCCTCAGTCCCTCTCCGTGTGTTTGATATCACTCGACAAATGACCTTTTGGTTTTTGCCTCTGCTACTTTGTTGTCAGCTGGTGCCGTTTGGTTGGCATATACATTTGCGCCACTTGAGAGTGAGACTGGTAACCCAGTTACGGTTGCCAAATCATAAACCAACACAAGAATTCCAAAGCAGACAGAGAGGCGCCCCCCCAAAAAAACTCTTTATAATTTATTTGTTTTCTAAATAAAGTCAGGTAATTGCTACTACTCCATACTCATATTAGTTGACGTTTTGGACAAGGTTTAGATCAAACATTGGAAACATAAACTATCAATAACTTTTAAAATATTTAGTTTAAAAATGTGAAACTTATATGTATAGATTAACCTTAAAACCCACTTTTATAAAAGTAATTTTATTTTTAGTTTTTTTATATTTTTAATAAAAAAAATAATGGATAAAGTTAAGTTTTGGAGACCGTATCCTTGTCTAAAACGTAAACTAATATGAGTATGGAGGGAGTAGTCTATGCGCCATAACTTTATTCTCTTTTATAAAACATAGTTTTAACATGATAATAATAAACTATGATTGTTATTATATTCAATGACAAATCTAGCCGTATCAAGTTTGTACTATAATAATTAAAAATTGTTAGCTAAATTATCGATCAAAAATTTTAAAGTTTGAATCCTAGTGTGTGTGCTTCTTATAAAAGAAAATAGAAGGTACGTAATAGAGAAAGGAGGCCTCAGCAAGCTTGTTTGGGAAGTTGGGATTGCTCAGCTAGTGCCCAAGCACCTATTTTTACATATACTTTGACAATGCACTGTTGATCTTGCATTACTGGGGACAAGAAGAGAGCAATATGATAAGAGTCACTGTTCCACCATTTACATGTCAAATATCTGTCATAGCATTCTGTCGTATGGACAGAAAGAATTCGTGACCTTCACCTTGGAGAATCTGTGTGCGTTGAGAATGGTGCCCAAAATTTCCTGTTCAACAGATACCAGCCGTTGCCTTCTAATAAGAGAAAACTCGAAGAATCTTTGCAACTGATGCTCAATGCTCAGCGGAACGAAAATTGTATCTCCTCTAGTGTCCTTCCCTTCGTCTCCGGCACCCAAAGGATGACAAAAACGAGGGTGAAGGCGCTCACAACCATGTACGAGAGGAAAGTGCCTGCCCAGAAAAAAAAAAAAAAAAAACTGAATCAGCACCCATGGTTCATAATCCTATATATCCTCGTCAGAGCTTTAAACACAAAGAAGGTGTGGTGTGGACCTCCAACACTCCAGGTGAGCATCAAGTTCGTCGTCATTGTTATGGCGAAGGATGTCAGCCAGTTGGCCAGTGTCGCCATGCTTCCGCCGAGACTCTTGATGCTAACTGGGAGGATCTGAAAAACGCACAAAGTTTGAATTATACCTTCAGATATCTCTTACAGTACGTGCCTGAGCTGTAGCTTCAGACTCTTGCTTATGCAGTGTGATGCCAAAATTAGGAGGAGACAGAGAGGCATTGTAAAAGCTTTATATCAGGTATGTGCAACCAAGTAGTGTACCTCAGACATCATGAGCCATGGAATGGCACCCATACCAAACGAGAAGGCAATAACAAAAGCCTGAACATAGTTGCACAACTCATTATTTTGGCACAGATTCCGCAGTTGTATCCAATTAGAAGAAACATAACTGAGACATACCACGATAGCAACCAAGGAGATCATAGTTAAGATGTAGTACGAGTTAGAATCCTGTGAAATATTATCCTGGAAAAAACGAAACTTAAAAAGTATTAGAGGAAATTGTTTCAAAAAAAATTGTTTAAAAAGGATTAGAGGAAAATTCAGTAGATATTGTACAAAATCTGCATAAGCCATGCGTCACCAATATAGTTTAATATTGCAACAACAGTCTGTGTGGATACAATAATTATTATCTTCTCACTGGAGTCCCAGCTAAAGAAACATGAACATACCTTGAGAAAAAATACAACAGAAACGGCAAGAAGGCATAGAGTCATGCCAGAGGTAGAAATCTGTCATTTCAAGTCAGTGTTAATTTATAGTTACAGGAAGCATGCAGGGTAGTCATTTCACAGGGAAGAGAAAGTTACAATGAGAAGCATGCGTCGTCCAGCTCTGTCTAATAACCATGTCGTAACTCCAGTAGCAAGGACCTGACAAAAATGCAGTGACCAGCTTAACATAAATTACAGATAAATTGTATCAGAGGTTAGAAACTCATCTTAGTTACGCGCACCTGGATAGCTCCAAGTGAACAGGTGGCCAAGTCGCTGTTTGTAACACCTGGAGATTTTGGATGTTAATTTGGAACAAAAGTTTACTATACTATCGTTGTCAAACTATTAATACATAGTGCCTATGTATTCATTTGAATAATAATACATAGGGTCTATCAGACATGGAAACGATCTAAATTTACAAATGCAATGAAATGCCATCTTTTAGTGATGAAAGGGAATGATAAACTATACTAAAGGTAACTAACTCATTTTTAAACCTTTCTTGATCCCACTACGATTTAGGAAGATATTAAGTTTCTGCATGCTAGTTTGTTTGAAAATCAGTAGTAATCTATTATTCTGTTCCATATTATTGGTTATCAGTGGTCATCCATATTATTGGTTATCAGTGGTCATTATCAATTCCAAATAAATTTGCAAGGTATCCAAACTATCATGCCTAAAACTTATTAAACCAACTTCAGCAAGAAAAAAAGTACAGACAAGGTAGACTGTGCAACTTACCTGCAGCTTTGAAGATGCCACTTGCATAAAACAGTACACCATTGATTCCACTTAGATTTTGCAGTACAAGTAGGCCAATTCCTAGCTGCCAAGTTAACAAATAATCACAATTACAAACTGTAGCTATTGGTTTTTGCATGAATTAAGCTAACGAAGTTTACAAGTAGTGGCGTGCGGTATTTCTTTTGGTTTAGTTCTTGAAAACTGATTGTAGTCCTCTTACTTGATGATGTCACTGCCCGCTGCAAAAAGATCAAAACTAAAGATGATTCTGTTGATTCCATATGAACGTGGTACATAGATGCATGTGTCTAATTAAAACCAAATCTTCAAAGCTAAACTGGAAATAGATCATATATAATGCATTTAGTCATTCCAGAATAGAGGTGTTTTGCCTTTATATCATTCACTTCTGTCGTGATGTCAGTCTCAAACCCCCTCAGCACTTGTAGGGACGTCTCACAATCTTCCATCAAATTCATCTTTGCCTAGAGATGAGAGCAAGATAAATGGTCTCTAAGATTTCAGTTTGAAGCAACATATCATAATTCAGAATCATAATTCAGATCCAGTTTATGCATATATATACCAGCCATCTGGGAGATTCTGGAATGAAGAATAGTCCAGGAATCAACACTGTGCAGGGCAAGGCTCCTATAATTGGCAACCCAGACATTTAGATAGGAAATAATGACACACATACTAGTCCGCATTGAATATATATCTTCCTAGCACACATAATAGTCAGCATTTAATATCTTCCATATTGGGAAAAAAAACATTTGCAGTTAGCGACATTACCAATCACTGCAAGAAGTCTCCAAGGAACAAACATGCCGAGCAAATAAGCCAAGAATATGCCAAGGGTCACAGACAACTGCAGGATGAACAATTGCACAATGAATCAAATATAAACCAAGTACTATTTTTTTCTAACAAGAAGATAATACTGTTATGAGGAAGCATACCTGGTTCACAGAACCAAGAGCTCCTCTCATGTTCTGAGGAGATATCTCAGCTATGTATACTGGTACCTGGTAAGAAATGGTCAAGAATTAGTCCTGTAATTAGTACAAACCTCCAAGGTTATTTTGGCTAACAAACAAATTATACATCCCCCCCCCCCCCCACTCACACAAATTGTGTCCAAACTATTAGAATTTCACTCAATATTTTAATCTCTCACTTTTTGAAGCAGCAACTGCACCAGTTCCTAAGTTTTGACAGTATAGATCTTTTATGCAAGAAATAAGCATGCAATAAATCTTCTTTACAAACCGTATAGGATATGATGCCGACACCAAATCCTTCAAGCAATCGTCCCATATACAGAAATGAGGCATCCTGTAAAACAGACATTGACAGATGACAGGCATGAATCTTCTGTTTTCAGAAGCAGCAATGGGTAAAAATAAACTCAGGGAACATGTACTTGTTTAATACTTTTGCAAAGGAGATCGCAAGCCAACCGATGATATTTGGGATTGCAGCAATCATCAATGACTGCAAGCATTTAGCAAAACCGTTAGGCTAAAATAATACATCTTTATTGCAATTAACTACCAAAATGATGCCAAACATTGAACACGAGACTGAACTTATTCTGTACAAAATACACAATCCACACCATTTATTTGGCACACTAAAACTGCATGACTAATACAGAATATGAGTATCAAAGGAAAGCAGGGAACAGACGAACATGACGAAACCGTGCCAAATCCCAAATTGGTTAACTGCACAAAAGGAACACAGGCCACAAGCATTAATTCTTGCAAAATTATCGACTTTTTCAAGATTCCAACTGCTTTTATATTATGAAGAAAAAGTCCCACCTAATATTTATGAAATACCGGGATCCTATTTATATCTGGGTTCTCTATCCCAGAAAAGGATGGCTTTTCTTGTTGGTTAGTCTAAAGTCTGAAACTCTAAACGCAGCCTCCTATCTATGTATAAAGAAGTGATGTTGACCCTCCTTCGTCGCCAGCTTACAAGTAACAGACTGATCATAGAAAGTAAGGACTGCTGACAAGTGACAACTGCCAAGAAAGAAAAGGGGTCGAATTTCTCACCCCTTTACGGCCAATGTGCTCGGCCATCTGCCCACTGGCGATCGCTCCGACCATGGCGCCGACGTTGGACAGCGATCCGAACGCCGAGAACTGCAGCGCGGGAGATCGAGCGCGGTCAGTATATATTATCCTCAGCCACAATTTTTTTTTTAAAAAGGAAACAAATCTCAGAGACGACAGACTGTGGGTTAATTACTTCGGGGATGGAGAGGTTGAGGTCCCGAACCATGGCGTCCTGGGTCGGGGAGGAGAAGCCGCTGGTGAAGCCGAACTGGATGGGGCCGAGCGCGACGATGAGCGTGCAGAGGAAGGCGGAGACGTGGGACTCGCGGAGGACGGCCATGGAGGAGGCCCCTGGGGCGACGCTGGACTGGCGCGAGCTCATCCGGTACCAGCTGCCCGTGTTGAGCAGCGGCTTCCGCAGCCCGCCGCCGTCCTGGTCGCTGCCGCTCTCCCTCGCCGGCGCCGCCTCTGTTGCTGCCGCCACCCATGGCGTCGCTCGCTCGTTGGCTCGCCGGCTAGCCGGGCACCGCCTCTCGCTGCAAGCTTTGATTTTTCTTCTTCTTGCCTTGCCCGCTGGGCGCTGGCCCGAGAGAGGAGGAAGAAGAGAAGAAGAGCAGAGGACAACGATCGATGCGAAGACGAACCGCCGTCCCGTTGAAATGGGCAATGAGAAGACAGAGGAGTGACCAACCAAACCGAGGTAGTGGGTCTGTCTTGTCTGAAGCTCCGTGTGGGGCCCACCGGTCAGGCAGCTACGCAGATGAGCTCGCCGACTATGCCCCTTTTTCCGTTGTCCTACTATTTCTCGTCATCTATCTACGAATCTATAAGTACCAAAGGCCATACTTATCACATTTCTGCAGAATGCAGATCATATCATATCCTAAATGGATGAAAATGCAGTTGTTTTTTTTTTTCTCGAACACGACTTCACGTTGTTGAACCACAAACACTAAACGACACAAGAACAAAGAGAGAGCCCGACACCACGCCCAACAATGGATTAGAATTCAAGCTTCATGGTCACAACGGATAAGAAGGCAGAAATAAGGGGTGATCATACGCTCAACGAGCTCGAAGGAGATGACGCCCACAATTCCGTTGACGGTTCGCCACGGGGAGCTTCGCTCCCGAATGACCCCAAAGAAGGCGGCGCAACAAAATGACGCTAAAGGCAGGATTGGTGATCATACGCTGAGCTCGAAGAGCATAAATTCTTTCCCCTGCAACAAATGGGGGGTCTTGCTTACTACTCCGGGAGGCAGGCATTGACCGACAGATACGGGCGATGGGTGAGTAGCTAGATTACAGAAGCACTCGTCCGGATCCTGTTAGAATATAGACAGGCACATGCACGTTTCCTAACTATACCATATGCGCGCGCGCATGCAGGCACGTTGGTGCCAGCCCATGGGAGCTGTCGCCGATCGACCGCCGGATCGGCCGGAGCTGCAATGCATGACCTCCGCCGCCACGTTGTGCTCTGTCAGATGGGATGTGAGAGCAAATTAGCAAAAGCATCTCCCCCGCTAGCTGCAGCTTCCATCGATCTGGCTATGGTTGCCTTGCAGCTAGCACACAGTGTAGAGTAAGGAACCTGCTGGTGGCAACCTGTCGCTGATGCCGTATGGCTACTACTACTGCTTGATGATGAAAGCGCCAAGGGACATGTGAGTGATCGAGGACGACGACGCCAGGCCAAGACTATACATTCGTGCCTCCGTAGGCGTGGCATGGCATGGCAACGGCAGATCTCCCGCTCCAAGAGCTCATGTGGTCTGAATTGTGATGGAGATGCGCTGCGCCACTCGTCGTCGTTGTCGCCGCCCCCCCGTGTTTGGTACTGTACAGTATTGATTAACTCTGGGGCACGCTGGGTGATCATTGGAGCTCTCCGATCGCGCACGTGATCGCGAGATTGATGGGGCTAATTAATCGGATGGTACGGTGTTTTAATTTGTTTCCACTAACTTCAATCACCGCTACTCCCTTCATCTCAAATTTCCAAAAATCTCAGAGAGTTGAAGTTTTTCAAGTTTTACCAAATTTAAATAATAAAGTAATAACGTTTTATGACACCAACTAAATATCATTATATTTTTACTTCGTTGTGTTTTTTTTGATGTCGTAAATCTTTGTGTTTTTTTTGATGTCGTAAATCTTTGTGTTTTTTTTATAATTTTGGTCAAACTTAAAAAACATCGACTCTATAAAATTTTTGGAATGACTTGTAATTCATGATAGAGGGAGTAATACTAATGTCCGGGAAAATAACTAGATGCGCCGTGATCACCACACGTGTATATACACTTATTAGTACACAAGTATTCATAATAAATTTATTTTACCATGGAAGATTATGAAACAATGTTTTATACCTTTTCTAAAATCATGCTCTAGAATTAAAACTATTTTAGCATTATGTGGACTTGAATTGATTTATTTTTTTTTTTTGTTTGCTAGAAGATGATCTCGTATATATTATATTTAGTTAGTCTATGTTCAGATGACTTTGATGACTACACAAGTATCATGTAATGATGTAACAACATCATATTTGTTCCTACTTAGGCCCGGTTTAGTACAACTGTAGCCTATAGGTAGAAACACTCCCTAGGAAGACGCACAGATGGAGCATAAGCGTATTAAAATGAGCTAGTCTAACCTAGAGCATTTGCTAGGGAAAATAGTCCATATCATTTAGCCTTCCATGTGATTTGTTTAGTCAATGTTTGGTAATTTTCTAGGTAATGACTTGTTTCCGGCCGGCCGTGTCCTTGTCCTGTCGCACGGCTGCTCCAATCCCACGCGCAGCGTTCGGCATCCCACCACACGCGCACGACCGCTGCTCATTTCATTTCACGCAGCGTCGTCGCCAACCTCTCTCTCTCTCTCTCTCTACCAACGACCGGGCGACGGCGACCGGGGCGAAGCTCCCCCTGACCTCCTCCTCTCACACTGCACCTGCGCCACCGCCTCCCCTGCGCCAAGCTCCTCCCCGCCCTCATCCGCGTTGGCCATGGCGGATCCACCGGAGATTGGGGACGCGCCCCCACCCTACGCCGATGTTCGTCGGGCCGTCGGCGACTCTCCGGCGACAAGCACCCACCAGGTTTGTTCGCCCCGCCTCCCTTTCCCTTCCCGGTGCTCTCCAACCCTAACCTCGGCTATTTGCTATCCACCTCAGATTTGCGCCTCCGCTAGGCCGGCTGGACCTCCCGTCCCCCATCCTCTAG
The DNA here is from genome assembly GCA_015844335.1 of Chrysopogon serrulatus. NCBI lineage: Eukaryota > Viridiplantae > Streptophyta > Magnoliopsida > Poales > Poaceae > Chrysopogon > Chrysopogon serrulatus. The sequence continues at coordinate 54,237 of JADLZL010007016.1, read as the reverse complement.
CATAGATGGCCCCTGCCCAAGTATCCAAAGGCCCGATGACGTTTTAGTGCCCATCTGCTCCTCGCTGCTTTGCCTATGCTAGGTGCCGACTGCTGCTCTGCATCTCTACGGTGAGTAATTAGTGATTGTGAATATGTGAATGAGTTTGTGATTTAGGCATTTAGCTTATGAATGCCACGTAGAAGAGTTTCTGGTATCCTATAGGAACTTGCACAGGTGCGCTAGTGTGCTCGGGGGGGAAGGCAGAAGCATTTCTGTTGCCTGCCTTTCGTAACTAAATATTTTGTGATTTTATTAGAGACAAAGGAAACAGGATGCAGCTTAGTTTTATGGTATTTCTTGAAGTGTGTATTTGTTGGTGAGATCCACGAACACTAATGTGCTCTCCCATTCTGCTTGATGCTTATCTGTATGCTATTAGCTTCTGTTCTTTGCAAGTTTTAGTACTCTGCCAGTAGCTATCCCTGAACGTTTTTCCATTCTATTTTGCTCCATTGGAGACGTTGATTCTCCATTTGTTTGGGGTTCTCCCACATTTGCAACAGTGCCTAGTGAGTGTTGATAGTTGATTCTTTGAATTGACTGTACTGATAGGTTTTATGGAGGTGTTAATAATCTGCATCTAGAGCAACTAAATGTACATATGGATTGATTAGTTACTGAACCTCTCTTTTGCTTACTTGACGGACATGCCTATGACAATTCCAATGGGCAACCTTTTTGTTTTCATTTTGCTTGCTGGCGCTTTTCTCTGTTTTTGCCTTCTGGCTCAGCAGCAGTATAAAATGTCCCTCCCACTGCTAATAAATTTGCTACACCACCAGCATGAGCTGTCCCTTTCCACTGCTAGTATGAACAGTTTAGCTGAAAGCGCCTAGTGCGTTCACATGATGTTGCATATACTAGAAAAACTACAGCTTCAGTTAGACATCATCTAAGCTTCAAGCATATTTAATTGTCTTTTGCCAAAACCTGAAATGGAGGACACATTAATTTTCTCGCTGTGAACTGAAAACACTGAATGCTTAAAGAGACGGCAGCAAGTATATTACCCTTGAGACATAGATTCTTTAATGTAGTTTGACAGTGTAGATCCATGCTGTGCATATGTGATTTCTGTGAGCTATCTCGTTCATTTGAACACAAGAATAGCCCCCTTCAAACTCGATCTATGTGTGTTCTCTCTTTTTTTATTCACTCTGCAATTGTTGTTGCTTTATACAGATTTGAAGTGTGACCTCGGGGACGTCTGGAATCTGTGGAGCTTCAAAGAAGGGAGAGGGCTGCCACCACCGTCACCCTCTGCCTCCACTCCTGCCCAACAGCTCGCCCCTTCACTAGTGCTACCACTGCCACTCCTCATTTGCATCCTTCCTGCGCAAGGTATGGGATATGGACACGATATGTGTTTCTCTCTCTTTTTTTTTTGTTTTAGCTGACTGCTGGTGTAGTTGATTCCAAATCCTTAATTTTTTTGCTTAACTAGTGATGTTAAATTTCTTAACTACTGATGTTAAATTGCCTATTTAGGAAAACATTGTTGCCTACTGATGACACTTAAATTGCCTAAGAAAATATAATCCACTACAATATTACCAGATTTACTTTATGTGAGTTTCTGATTTCTATGCATACATAGAAATACTCTGAATTGGCATACTTGCTTTATTTCAATTGTAGGCTTCTCGACGATGGCCACATTGCACCTCACCCTGAGCACCTTCCGCCTTGCAGCCCCCTATCGCGTACCTTGCATTGGTGTCCCTGTCCACAACACAAGCGCAACCCTGCTGTTAACCGCAGATTTCAGATGAGTTTTCAACTAGGCTTACTTTGATGTTCTGCATCCATTACAGTTACAGATGTGTGCGTGGGTATTTAGGGGGGTAAGGGATGTGTTGATTTGTTTCCAGCAAAAAGGCATTCTAAGCTGGCAAGGTCCTCGCCATTACCCATTTAAATTAGTATACTGTTTTTTGTCATATGCGCGCGGTTTCACAATTCTAGCAGAACAAGCAGAGACAGGCAATTTAAGTGTCATTTGTTAGGCAACAATGTACTCTTAAATAGGCAATTTAGCCTTGTGTTGCAGATTTGCATGGAGGGTGCATTTTAGAACAGGTTCAATCCAAATGTTTCAATTTGTTATAAATAAACCAGGGGTTAGGGGTGAGGGCAGGGCTCTATGGGTTGCAGATGAAGACACTATACTTGCTTTGTGAGAATACATAAATTGCCTACTTAGGAAGATATTGTTGCTAGCCATCTCATTTGCTGAACACCTATTGTTTCAGCTTCGTAGGGAACCAAATACTATTGAAGTTGAGTTATAAATAAAAGAGCAATCAGAGTAATTAGATTTGAGAGCACTTGTCAGACTAGATTATCTTCTGCATGTACACGTATAGCTTTGATCAAAGTGTTCATTTGCCATGCTTTTATATTCAGACTAGATAATCTTTCTCTTATTATGGCTGCAACTGAGGGCTTATCCTATTATTGCTATAGTAAAATAGTGAAAAAAAATGGCTGCTATAGCCACAGCCGTAGCGACTAATAGTTGTACCGAATAGGCCTGCTAAAACCTAAATTTCTAGCATTATGCATATACGCTTGTATGTGGCATGTACTTAGGGCATTGTCTTATTGGCTTGGTTTGTACAATTTCGTTCCTTGATTGTTGCAGCATATATCTAGTACTTGCTAGTTCTGTTCAGTGTCCTTGGTGTTCTCATTTTCTAATGCTAGAACTATATAGAGCGTTATCTTGGACCAAGAAGTTGCTGTCTGAGGAAGCTGACAACAATCATGACGGGTCGTTTGGCATGCTCAAGGTATGCAAGAAAAAGTTTATGGAATCACAATCACAGTTCAGTTTTTGTTCAGCGTGTTTTTGTTACTGAAAATATGAGCACGCTGCATTATCCCAGATAAATGCTAGAAATGTTATCTTAGTATACTTGTTTTTTCAGAATACATAAATTGTCTTTTTAGGAAGACATTGTTGTCAAATGAATGACATTTAAATTGTCTAAGATAATGCAGTCCACTATAGCATACCATCAATAACCTGCTCATCACTGCCTTTTGTACAAAACTAGTTTTTTTTACATCATGAACTTGCCTCATTTTTGATCTGGTTTGTTGCAAATAGGCAATGTAAGTTTTTTTTGAAACATATGCATCCTTTTTTATCTCCATCAGGGAACATATTTATGAGTTATGACACACATTATCCTTTTTTTAACATGCAGGATGCGTGTCATGTTGTGCAGTTGTGCTCCAGAAAACTGCAATGTGATGGGATGGCCAATCAAACTTAGAAGAAACCTTACTGCATGTACCTTTTTTTTGTGAAACATACATGGAAGCGTCTGTAATTGGGCCTTCAAAAAAAAAGCATATGTTTGAGCCTAATTTGCCTTTTGTCCCATAATAATGTGGTCTAGACCTGTGCCGCGCAAATCGCTGGCTGGAAAAAATTTCTTCCGCCCGCCACAAGCCAGTAAGTCAGCGGAATTAGCATCCTTACCCAAAAAGAAATATAAAAATTGTACTTTTTACTAAAAACGGTAGGGCCGTGCAATAGGCTATATTACGGCCGGCCGTAATATAGCTGCACCCAATTTTCTAAGCTAAATAGATTTTCTATGAGTTTTTAAAATTAGAATAAAATTTCGGATTTTTAATTGCATATATATTTTTTTTGGTAATTTTCTAAGCTAAATATATTTTCTATGAGTTTTTTAAGATTAGAATAGATTTTAGGATATTTAATTGCATATAAATTTTGTAAAAAAAACTTAGATGTTTTCAAATAAAATATTTGTAGTCTGAATTATAGTCCCCTAGATTATCAACAAAGTTCTATTGTTTTAAAAGCCCGTTTTATAAATGTGTGGAAAATCGGATTGTTGCCAAAATTAACGGAGTTGAAGAACATTTTCCTATTCTCAAAGTGATTGAGTTTCCGTGGCCCAGTCGCGACGTAACAAATTTAGCTGGGCCGAAATGGGTCATCCTCAACCAAACTTGAGTGAGATGGGCCAGCCCTAATATTCTACCGGGCCGCTGTGTTCATCTGTCGGCACAGTGCCCCGTTCACCTTCACCTGCCTCCGCGCTCCGCCTCGGCAGCTCCTCCTTTGACCACCAACTCCGGCGGCGCCGTACGTCGCAGCCGCACGCCACCCAGAAGTACCTGCATGGGGCGGCCGGCGCGCTCCCGGCCTCCGGCCACCGATCCGCCTCCGGCGGTCACTGGCCTTCGTTCCTCCAAGATCTCCTTCCGCTCCCGTAAGATCGTCAAGACACCATCCGCGGAAGCCAAACCTTTGGCCACGATCCCCTGGCACCACCGGCTCCGGCGCTTCCAGTGCTGCCCGCGCTGTCCGCCCCAGGAGAGCTCGCGGCGGCTCTGCGCCACCTCAAGCCGCGGACCCCCTCCTCGCCGCGGTCATTGCCTCCACGGAGGCCCCCACCTTCGGCGCCACCCCTTCCCTCCCCGCGTTCCACTCCCTTGCGCGCTCCATCCTCTACCAGCAGCTCGCGCCCTCCGCTGCGGATGCCATCTACGCTCGCTTCCTCGCGCTCCTTCCCTCTGATTCGGCGGCGGCCGCATCCGTAGCCGCTCACGCGGTCACACCTGCCGCCGTCCTTGCCCTCGCCGCCGCCGACCTGCGCACCATCGGCGTCTCCGGCCGCAAGGCATCCTACCTCCACGACCTCGCGGCCAGATTCGCAGCCGGGGAGCTCTCCGACTCCGCCGTCGCCGCGATGGATGAGGCTGCGCTCCTCGAGGAGCTCACCAAGGTCAGAGGCATCGGCGAGTGGACTGTCCACATGTTCATGATCTTCTCGCTGCACCGCCCTGACGTGCTGCCGTGCGGCGACCTCGGCGTGCGCAAGGGCGTGCAGGAGCTGTACAAGCTCAAGGCGCTGCCCCATCCGGAGGACATGGCGGCATTGTGCGAGCGGTGGAGGCCCTACCGGTCAGTCGGCGCGTGGTACATGTGGCGCCTTCTGGAGAGCAAGGGCGCTGCGGCCAAGAAGAATAAGGGTAATGCGAGCTCTTAGCTAGGTATGTACATATATGTGATGGTCTTATGTATTTGTTGTTGTCGCAAACCTGCTAAATTTAGATGATTCTGGGGTAGATGGTGTCCCAGATTTGTGACATTGTCTATGTTCACATCAGGGTCCTTGCAGAGTTACAACTGAAGTCGATTAGTTCCAGAGTCAAATGCTATGTTGTAAGCTTGTGAATTTATGAGATATTTATGTGGAGCATAAGTTAATGGTTCTGTATCCTGATTATTAGAAAAAGGATGATTTTGTGGTTGGAAATGATATGGTGTTTCTTTTTTTCATGTATGTCATTCCATATCATTATTCAGTCATGACTTCATTATACAACTTAGAGCATAGATGTCAAACAGTTGGAATAAAGTTTTTGTCCGGACCAATCTGTGCTGCTGCTTTTGATTCTACTGTTACACCATCTCAATTCTACTTTATGCACAGAGGATTCTTTAACAGTGACTTTTGGTGGACTCAGACATTCGTGATTCTAGCATTTGGTTCTTTGCGTTGTTTGTGAGCACAATCTAGTGACCTTTCTTTTTGAGTCCGATGCTAAAAAACAGTGGCCAGCTAAAGCAAAATTTGAAGGCAACAAAATGCTACAAGGCAATATATATATTTTTAGTTTCCATATATACATGAGTTTACATACTCCATAACTTAGTTCAAGGGGACAATGAATACATGCGGTTTATGAATGTACACTAGATCCTACAACCACAGGTAGAAATAAACTTGCTCATAACCTATACTATATACATATACACGCTGTTTCATCATTTTATTCTCCAACCAGAGCTGGATTCCTTTGCTTTCTTCTAGAACCTAGGCCCATCTTTGATTCGTAGAGCTTTGTTTTCTGCCTCCTTGAGCCCTCCAACATTTCAACCTGAAAGCAAAAGTCAATATGCACACCGTAAGTTTCTCTGAATTGTAAACATTAATTCTGCTTTGTGCCATGTGATATCTGCTTGTACTGATTTCGGTTGCAGCTGCTTCTACAGCTGTAGTAAAGTCCTGCTTACCAGAAATCACCCACTTGAAAACAAAACAAAACAAAAGGACAATAAAAGAAGCAAAGAACTACCCAAAGCTTGCCTACCCACACCACTAAAAAAGCCATAGAGATGGCCTTTTGGCATAAGTTGTGACTTTTAGAGTAATACGAGAACTGCATGTTGGGTGCAAGCTGGATGCACGAGGGAATCGAGTGTAAGGTACTAAGGTCCAAACTTTTCTATTGGAAGTTGGAGATTTTTGTCATAGTACCAGGATTGGAGCTCAAATAATTAGTGGGCATCAGTGGACAAACACCGAGTAATTAGACCCAGATTTTTTCTGAGTACAAAAGAAAGGATGTCTGCAGTATGGCCTATACATTGTTGATGAGATCACCCATACATGGAACATCTAGACAACATAAAATACTCAGATGCTCGAGTGTGTGAATTCTTGAGCCATTGATGACACAGCCATGCATGTTGAGCTATTCATAAAAAATATGGTATGATGACTGAATTATGCTTAGCTTGAGGCCTGCTTCTTGTGAATATCACCAACTAGCATGCATATAGTTAACCAAAAGCTTATGAATAGAGAACGGAACTCTTATGTTATTTGTTTCCAGTTTGCTTTGGAAGTGTCATAGACTTTACCTCGGGTCCAGAATCCCTGTGTCTTGTACTGGGGGTACGGCACATGGCCTGACTCAATCATCTTGACGTCGTAGTCAAGATCTTCATAGTGGCAGCGCACCTCCTCAGCAGACTTGATGCCTCCCATGGCGCTGGACACCTTGTCCCACCGGTTGGGTGTGCCCTCGCCATAGTAGGCAAGTGCCTGTTCAAACATCTTGTTCTCTTTCTGGCTCCACTGTGAGATGGAGTTGGGAGAGGAGCTCCGCGAGGCAGACATATTTTAAGTATCCTTGTTGAGATACTAACCTCTGTTGGTGCTAAGGCTTACTGTATCTAGTGTCTAGAGTCAGAAGCTCTTATGGTTTGGTATCTCTTGTCACAAGGTCTGCTATTTATAGGCCCTGGAGTTGCCTGCTGCTTGTGTGTGAGCTGTAAGTTGCATGGAATCACAATTGTGGGTTAAAGGTGGCTGAGGAGAATAAGGTTGGCTGGTTTCAGAGCTAAGGGACATGGAGACTGTGATCTAAATTCAACGAGAATCTCTATGTTTTAAAACCTCTCTAAGATTTTTATGTTGAGATAACGGGTGGTGCATGATGCTGGATATAATATCAGAGAAAGAGCTCTTCATTTTTAAGCTTAGGAGTTAGGGCCATAGCACCTGTACATTTCATCTGTTGTTAAAGTTAATTTGCTGATGTTTGGATGACTTTGTACACGCATTTCATCACCCTTTCTAACACATCAAGCTTGTGACTGAACTTGTAGGTGTGAATCCCAAATAGGCATTCTTTCTCAAAAAGGAATAGCAGTAGATTCTGGTCTGCATGTGTGTTTCACACAACCGACATGGAGCTGACCTGATCTGGATTTTTGGACACCCCATTTCAGCAGCCCATGAACCTCTAACAATGCCAACGGTTTATTTTGCGTGCATGTTGTTGCTGCTCTGATGCACAAGCACTGAGAATTTCAACCCCCTGAGGAAATACAACAGCTGTTGTCCGAACTCACTTTATGTCTCTGCAGACATGGAGTGCCTCCTTTTTACTGCAAAAAATAGGATTTTGCATGCCAACATATCACCTCATCTCTGGCACATTAGCATGGTAACGTTAGTCCTTTTGAGATGGTAACCCAATATCCTGTGTTCAAGCATGAACACATGCTTGCATTCATGCACGAAAGACTACAGGGTTGATGAAACATTCTCTGTGTCAGTGATATAGTATTAACTCCTATATGGCTCAAGTTCTGATCAAACATATACTTTCCAGGCGGCAAGGACAGTGATCATTATGAATAGGCAGACAAGAGTGAGGTAACATCAGTAAGTAATCAAATTAAATGTATTGTCAATGTATCCAGCAGCTGTTTTGTATACTTGCAGAGGCCATGGTGTTGTCTGCTGAGGTAGCGACGGCTGAATCCCTTGGTGACTAGACGTATTTGTTTGCCTCTTCTTAAGTGGCAGGTCAAACCATCACATATCCGAAACTGAACAAGTTTGCACTGTAAAGGGGTTTAACTTTTGGGTGGTGAGTGAAAGGAAATCCAAAGCCTAGCCTTTTGTACGCCTGAAACAACCTGATCTGGGCTGTGTCCTTGCCCCATGCATGGTGAGAGATTGGAAGAATATGTACCAAAGCAAGACATGTTAAGTCCCTTTTGGACTGAACAATACATTTCACCTGTTGCCAGGGCCTTGGAAGAGGGAATTGCATATGTTCTATGGTCCATGCCAAAGCTACCCTTATGATTCTGAGACTGTACTTGTACAGCAAGGTACTTGTTGCATGATAAAGCTCAGGTCAGTAAATATTTGTTAGGTCCTTGCAGATGCTAGTATTGTAGCATGGAGGACCATTGTCTTCAGTGTCTGAAATACGAGACTGGCATGCAGGTCGATGTCTGAGCACAGAGCTCGGAAGATGTGCGTATCAGCCAATAGGCTGAGTGGCTGTGCCTGCAAGATGCCCTGGACGCGCTTCCTGACAAGCCCTGAAGGACGCGCTTCCTGACAAGTCAGAACTGCAAAGGTACGCAAACCAAACCCCTGATTGAATGCTTCCATGGCTCATAGTTCCTAGATTCTTGTTTCTATCTGATAGCCCATTGTTTACCATTGTCCGTTCATGTATCAGCTCTGATGCATCTGTTCACAATGATCTCTCGGCTTGTTGTAACATCATTATCTTGACCATTGTCCATTGTCTTGTCAGCTTCATACATGTTTGAAAAACTAGTTATCAAAATGCTCACTTCAAACATGGACTCACGTGTAATTTGAGAAACATTTATATTATTTGGGCTAAGAACATCCATTCTTTTGAGTGTGTATCTCTTTGCAATCTCAGCCATTCAAATTTCAAAAAAAAAAAATCTCAGCCATTCGATGTACTATCCATAGAACATATTCCAAAGGAGATAAGCAGCCAGTGCACGCCCTTTGGGGACCAAAGGAATATATCTATGTGGGTATATGTAACTTTTCATCTCCAACGATCCTGGAAAGGGAATTGACTACATTCCAATCTTGTTCCCGGCTTGTTCATGGAATTCACATATTGTCCCACGCAATAAGATTTGATTTACTGCCACTTGATCTGTCCAAAGGCTACCGTTTATTCATTCGAAATGAATGGGCGTGGAAGGTTTGCATCCACCGATGTGTTGCAGCATCAAGTTGCAGTTTTGATTCGACCCATCAGGCGATCTCTACCTTGGAATCATATCTACACAAAGCCGCCTGAAAGATGCAGGATTCCCACTGATATTTTGAACCATCCAGCAAGGCTTCAGGAAGATGCTGGGTATTGAAATGGAGGCTTCTTTCAAGTGCTTTGCAAGCGTTTCTTTCAGGGTAGTGTTTGAGCCTGCAGCTTTGTATGGGCTGTTACCTTGAGATACTTCAAATCTTGAATCTTGATTTGTTTTTGCCTTTTGCCCTGTGAATTGGAGATTCTGTATCGAGTATTCTGTGTTGTTTTCGACTGGAAAGGGAGAATATTGTGTTGAAATTAATAGATTATATTGCCTTGTTGGGTTTTAAAAGAAGAATATATTATTCTGTAGCTTTTTCTGTACAGAGATGTTTTGATGGGTTCTTGCAATTCTTCTGATATTAGTTTAAGGCCACGCACCACCAGTGAGGAATATGGTCAACTTGTATCCTACTTAAAACAATTGTTTAAGCACTACTGCAATAACGGCTTCTGCAGTGACTGTGAGCCATCGCTCCCTGCTTATATTCTCTTTAGAGCTGAGCCATCATTAGTTGGTATCTGGCCACCTTCTTGATGCTACCAAGTAGCTCGGATTCAGGGCTGCCTCTGCATCAGCCTGATTCCAAATTTGAACGAAAAAAGCTTGGATCAGATTCTACTCTGATCAACAAGTTGAGGAATGCAAATCCGGGCGGTCACTGCATCTCAATGGTTGGGATTCAAAGCGCTGCATTCTTTTCATCTGACAAGGAAATGCTAGCGTATTCCAGAGGAACTTCATAGCCAAAGTCACCTATCTAGTCCAAAGCAGCCAAAGCTACAGACAAGGCGAATTCTTCAGTACCTCATCATTTGTAAAAAATAAGTCACCACCGGCGTGCGTCACACAAATATTAGTAGAGATGCAGGCATCTGTATGTTCTGTACTCTGGTGTCCCCGAGGGGGCTAAAAGTTTTGGTAATTGATTGTGAAATGTGTAAATTATGCTGAGTGAATTATGCTGACAGTCAAGTGACCACTAATTTTGAGACAAATTGTAGCCACTGATAACTCACGCTACAAAACTCTGAACACATAAATTTTAACATTACATAACTTCAAAACATCTGCCTACTGAGCAGCTGTAGTCGGACGAGACAAAAATTTAGCAGGGAGGTGGGCATCCAGCATTCCAGCCATGCTTAGCTCCTCAGCTTCCTTACCGCGGGGCTTTCCCTGCCTTCTTCCCACCTTTCCCTCTCATGCCTTTCTGGCCACCCTTCCCCTTTGCGCCTTTGCCACCTTTCTTCCCTTTCTTCCCAGTCCCACTGGCCCGCTTGTCCTTCTTCATCCGTGGATCCACCAACACCTTCCCTTTGCCAGCCCTCACCTGAACCCCCTTCTTTGCAACAACATACTCCTTCTGAGGCTTCTTTGGCATCGCCTTCCTGTAAATCTGGTCAATCATCTTCCTCTTTGATCGCTCGTTTATGTCATTCTGGTCTGCTATAGCATCTGCCTTCTGGCGTGCCTTGTCAAGTTTCTTCATGGCAACACGCTTCTTCCGAGCCTTGGCCTCTGCGACCTTCTTGGATGGGCGGGCATCAATCTCCTTAAACTGAGCCCTCATCGCAGCTACTTCCTCACGTGTAACAGGCTTCATGGGCTGCCTATGCCTCTTTTCATCCTCAACAAACCAGTTGGGTAACCCTTCATCATCAAACATGTGCTTGTTGTAAGCATCATCAAGTATCTGCTCTCTCTGTTTCTTCCTCAGCATCTTCTTAGCATAGGCTAGTACTTCAGCCTTTCTGTAATCATCGAGATCATCCTCCGATTCATCAGAAGATGAAGATGAATCCTCTTCGTTTCGGATAGGTTCTGCTGGTACAATCTCAAAATCATCTTGTTGCAAACGCTGTGCTTTAGCCACCTTTTCCTTTTTGCCAATATCCATTTTCTTATTCCTCTGCAAACTCTCCTTTTCATCTTCAGTGTCACTCTGTTCAGTAATGCCAGTTGCTGCTTCTGTGAACACATCTTGACTAAACCATTGCTTTACAATCTGCTCTTTAGTTGGCCTCTCTTCATCTAGAGCTAACAGAAGGGGATTGGTCTCCTGATCTTGATCTTCATCAAAATCTTGATTCATTTCAACATCACCATCATCTTCACCTCCCTAGTAAGATTAAATTATAATAAGAACATTTATATCACCTTAAAACTTCACAACCTCTATTATTGTAACCTAAACAAAAGAAATCGAGATCTTAAAACTTTACGCCCTCTATTATTGTAAATTGTAACATAGAAAAAAGAACTGCATAGCATTGTACATGTCCTGTGCTTTGGCTTCCGTATTACCTCTAACAGGTCTGCATCAGCATCAGGATTGATTCGTTTCGCACGCTTGCGTTCTTGTTTTACTTCACCACCCTTTTTAGTTACAAAGCGCTCATAAGCTTCATCAAGCATCTCCTCAAGCTGAGCATCATACCTGATGTGAACAATGATTACTTACAAACTTTTTACATTACAATTATCTTTTAGAAATACAAGGATATTTGATCACTTAATTCTGTTTTCCGATGGTGTGGATGTTCAAAAAATTACCTCTGCTGTTCCTCGTCAGAATCCATTTCCTCATCAGAGTCGTCAAGAGCTTGAGTATCCTCATTCTCATTGTCTCCAATTCCATCTTCCACATCAAGCTCTGCTGATTCAACAGCTTCAAGTTCTTTTCCACCCTAAAAAAGGAAAATGAATATGAAAATTTAAGAATTGGAAGATCATGAACGAGCATGCTCTTTCAGATGTTTTTGCAACAAACCACAACTAGAGATAGCACATACACAGCCCATTAGAAGGTTACTTTACAGAAATCCAGATAGAGTGAATCAAACTTGTTGGTATGTTTTAGCAAAAATAAAGGCTGTAGATCATGCAAAAATAAAGCTCTTCCAGTGAGCTATTAGTATAAATTCTGAGGACAGGTAATGCCAATAAGTAAACATAGCACATAACATGACCACAGAAGCAAGCATGATACCTTAATAACACTAATAGAAAACAAGTCAGGATCGCCATAATCATCTCCTGTAGCATCAATCTGCATTCCTGTGGCCTTGCGTGCTTTATCCTAAAACGAAGAGACCCATGTCAGCATAAATCTCACATCAGCATCATATTGCAAAAACTGTATATGTATTTCATAGTACCTTTGCTCGACGCTTTGACAAACGCTTTTTCTCTCTTTTTTTCTTTCTATCAATGACACTGGTCAATTCTTCCATTTCCTGTAGAAGTACATCATCATCTGTGACCTTTGTGTTCTCCACAGCATCATTGACCTTTGGTGTTACTTGTGAAGACACTGACAGTGATTTTCTTAAGCGAATTCGCCATCTAACATGGTCATGCAATAGACATAAGATTTATATCCTCCGTACACCTCAACTTATAGACTTGTTTGGGTCATCAAAACTATTAAAATGAACAGAAATAAACCATATGGGAAAATAGAAGGGCAGATAAGGTACTCACTTCAAGATATGCTTGAAACTATTTTTATCCAACAGAAGTAAGTCCTCACAGAAATTTTTTATCTGGCACAAACCAAATAATCAGCCATAAGTACCTATACTAGAATGGATGGAGCTGTGCAGTACGCTTAGCAAAGGCATCAAGTTCCTTACATCATCTGTTGTAAGCTCATGATTCTTTATGGGCTGGGATTCTGGATTATCAAATGAAATTGCATTGTAAGAGCCCAAAAACTCCAGTGGTGCCTGGGCGTCAGACCATATAAAGTCTGATGCCAAACCGACTTTACGCAATGTCGTATTCCCTTCTTCATACCTACATAGAAGTTATAGATATCAGTGTATAACAATCTATTGTGCCATATTGTTCACCAAAGAGGGCTTGTGTAACAAAACTTAAAGCTACAACTTCTACATGTAGATTCCACCAAAGTTTTCCAACGTAGAAAAAAAACAGCATTTGCCTTTTTAACAAACCCAGCTCCAAGACTGGGTAAGGAAAAGGGCTGTCATAGGCTTGGTGAGCCAACATAAACACCCACTCACTCTTGTGAAAATAAAAACACAGAAAAATTGCAGCCTTAAGTGCAGTGAGCCAACATAAAAACCTACCCAGTCTTATGAACATAAACACTCTTAGCAATTTTGTTGAACAAATTCTACAAACTGTTAATTCTTGTTCATTGCTTACCCAAAGGGCAGAAAAGCAATGTTTTCTGGCTCAAGCAAGAAATGCATAACTGATTATGTGACTTTAAAAAATGCCAAATTGTGACAACAAACATCTCAATTGCTTACACAAAATAACAGAGCACCGGTAAACTTTCACAATACCAGGAGCAATGCACTTATTTACATGTGAGAAGAATAAGGATATTGGAAAACAGGCTGTTATAAACTTATAATGATTGTAAGAAGTGGATATGTAATGTGAGAACTGAGAACAGATATAGGCAAAACATTATACTCCACTATGATGTGAACACTGCTAATCATGCTAACAATTATTATGGATATAAAAAGATGCATGCTTTCAGAAGGAGAAAAGGAAAACAAACAGGCAAACTCCAGTAATGATGTGACAAGAGGGCCTACCCATCACGGTGTCTCTTTTTCCTACCATCCATAACATCCCTAGACTGCAAAGAACAAAACATTTCCAAAATCAAGGTATGCTGGCAGAAAAAAGAAAAGAAACTAGAAAGATGACTCAAGACACGTGGCTCAACATACTTTGGTCTGTTCTGGAACCACACTGAACAAGTGTTTTATATCAAGAAGTTCTGGTTGAATCTTTGCGGGAGCCTTGTATTTCAAGCAGATGATATAAATTTCAGCCGACGTTGACCGACTCGCTGTAGGTTTAGTCGCCTCAACCTTCTCAAATAACTGCAAGCCAAGATGATATTTGATGTTTCAATTAACCAAATACGAAAAATATAAAAGATATTACAAAACATTTAATGAATACACACACCTGTTTAAGACAGTACATAATAGCGTTGTAATCTTGAGACCTAAAAACCTGTTGAAGAAAAAGAACAGTTAATTAAACGCGTATTGAAATGTGAGACAATGGAACTAAATGTAATTCAAAACTGACGTAAAGCTGATTCAACAACTGAAGGAGATGAGTTCATAATAAGACACATGACAACTCTGTAACCTATAAACTGTCAAAACCACTCAATATGTCAGAATAAGGATACTGCTTCACTGCTCGTGCAATACAGAACCACTATGAACCCTAGGTGCGCTAGCTAATAAGGAGCACATACACAAATACATAAACATAACATCTGCCTAGGGATAAAAATGTCAAGATATCTTGCTGCCACTCTGTAATTCAGGACATATGTCTATAGTGCATTTTCAAAGAAGATACTTTGCATTCACATATTAGAAGGAAAATAAGCATCATGCTGAATTACAAACTGAAGCCAACGAGAGTGCCAACTGCAACAATAAGCATTCCTCTTCTGTGAGGAATCATTTACCTTCGTGATGAAGGCGCCCTTAGGGGCGAGGAACATGGTAGCGAGACGCAGTGCGTCAATGACTAGCGCCGACTGCGATGTGGCCTCCTGCGCCCAGGCACCACCGACGTTGGGCGATCCGTCGTGAAGCACGACGTCGAAGGCGGAGACGCCATTGGCGTCCATGAGCCTCCGCACCGCGGCGCGGCACTTGGTGGTGGTGATGTCCTCAGTGAGCGAGTGGGCCCCGCGGATGGGGCGGATCGGGACGAGGTCGACGCCGACGACGAAGGCTCCCACGGGGGCATGGTTGACGGCCACCTGGACCCACCCTCCCGGCGCGGCGCAGAGGTCGAGCACCGAGTGCGCGGTCGGGAGGAAGCGGAACCGCGCGTCGAGCTGGAGCAGCTTGAACGCCGCACGACTCCGGTACCCTTGCTCCTTGGCGAGGTGGTAGAACTTGTCCTGGCGCTGCTTCCCCTTAGCCTTGCCCATCTCCGCAGCCGCCGACGAGACTTCCCAGCGAGCGGATGGGGGCTAGGGTTTTGGAGATGGTTTTGCTCCGCGCTCCGGCGGCGGTTAAGGTGCTTTGCTGCTCTGGTCGTTTTTGTCGGGAGGGCTCCATGGCGGGTAGGCCGTGACCGGATCATGGGCCTGGGCCTTTTCCTTTTATGGGCCTCTGAAAATGGGTCGGAAACGTCTTGTCGCCTCCCTGCTCTTTTCTTTTCTTTTTTTTGAGGGGGAAAGGTTTCTTCTCTTTTATTATCCCCAATGGCGGACGCACGCGGACACATCACACTGCGCACTCTGCACTCTCGCGGGGTGGAGCTTGGCCTCGCGCTCCGTCTCGTCGCGCCGCCGCCCTGCTGCCGGATTTTATTTCCCTGTGTGTGCAGCGAGGAAGACGAGTCCACGCCTGATTTAGCGATTGTTAAGTGCCAAAAAAATTTTTTATATGTAAACCAGTGCTATGGACTTGGTAATACTGTATTTTTATATAATATATTTTTAGTCTATATGTAAACCAAAATTTTAGTGCTATCGATGCTAATTTTAGCTAGCTTTAATACTGTAAACTTTAGCTAGTCTTTTAAGTATTTTGGATGTATAATAAATTTATTTAAAGATAAGATCCAAACAGGCTAAGTGTCACTCATTGCACCAATGGTGGTAATAGAATTAAGTATTTGTATTCTCAACATTAAATGTCATGTAATTAGAGATGTCAAAACTATATTTACTCTTACAAATATACATGATTTATTACAATACCACTTGATATCTTGCATCACTGAATATATGAAAAATGTGTGTACGGTTCTTTTTTTTTTTTTTTCTATATCTAATAAATATGTAGTGCTCTATCTGACAAAGGTAACAGGGGCGCATTGGCTTCTTCTGCACCTACACTAATGTCTCGTACACTCAAGTATCGCGGTTAGCAAAGCATAAATAGTTGAACTAAAAGCATAAATAGTTGCGCGTAGAAACGTACTTATTTTTTAGTCAATCAAGATTCATGATACATCATAAACTAAAATCACTCACAGGAGCAGAGATCCAAACAGCATCTGAGGTTACTTCAGAATTGGCAAATCTCTGCACCATTTCACTGTTCCAGTTTATACTCTGCCACATCTCAGCATTTTATACTTTAGCAGGGTTCCAAATTCTCGTAGAAACGTTTAGATTCTCGTAGAAAAGTTTCAAAACCAGATTCCTTTGATTAACAAATCTCGCTGGATTCTTCAAATTAGAACTAGAATCAAGAGAAACCAGGTTTTTGGTGTTAACGAGACTAGTACAAAAACGAGAATCAGTTGCAAGTGATTTTTGGCAGCGATTCTAGTTATTTTAAGTTCCTCGCAGCCAAAAGCACCCTCAATTACACCCCACAGGCACCAGTTGAATTACTCCATAGAGCTCATCTGCATCGTTTGGGGTCCGAATGGCAACCATCACTGTTTCAGTACCACAAATGATCCTACACGTGTTAAAAAAACATAAGTCTACATGGCTGAAACAAAAATAAAGCATGCATAGAAGTGCAATATGCTTCTGCCGCTAAATTGATTATGCTACCATAAACTATCAAGACTAGAATAATTGAAATGCAAAAGGGAAAAAAGGATTTTCCAGGCTATGTTATTGTGTTGACAAAAAGCTCTGCTATTTCTTCGTGATCTCTATTATAACCAGCAGGAGAAAATAAAATTCACTTACTTAATTGACAATAGCAACCTATGATATCCAAAGCATGTGTATCATGGGTTCCTCGAGGATGGCATCTGCTGGAGGACCTCATGTACAAAGAGATCCTGCAACTCCAAGTATCTATCTCTCCATTCTGTTCCCTGTTGGTTTGGAGTGCCATTCTGAGCATTCAGCCCAAAATCAAATAACCTGGAAGAACCACCATGCTTCTGGACCCCATAAAAAAAACATAAGATGCAACAGAAAGAAATATGGAAACGAAACTTGTAAGATGTATGGCACCAAATGAAATACAAAGCAAAATCACCCAACCTGAAGCTCATCCAAGTAGCGCTCCATAAAAATGGAGGTTTTATTTCCAGGAATTGGAACATCATTTTCAGGCCGAGGAAGAACTACTGCCCGCCGTTCAGCCTCCCCATTTGCTGAGCAAACTTTGCGTAATGGTTGTAGAGGTGGCAGATTTACCCGTTGTGGTGTTACTATCAGAACATTGGTTACTGGACCTGACAAACATTTATTATCAAAGCTCAGTGGTGCTGCAGATTCGGGAATAAAAAAGGAAACAAGAGCATGATTCATAAACTATATACAAAAGTGCATTGTGGTATATTAAAAAAAACATGGCAATAGAATAGTCTTAGCCTCAGCTTTAGAGATATGTAAGCTTATGGTGAAGAATACTAACAAAAAATCATACCATGAGTCATGAAAGTTGACAGTGTAAACTACGGAGACATACTTTATCAGCCCACAGTTCATGTTTCAATTATTAACCAAGACGTCCCATAGAACTTCCCTCAAAAAAAGAATTCCCATAGAACTAAGAGTGATTTAGGATTGATTGACGGAACTCAGCCTAGGTAAAGTATCACCATTCACCTAACATAAAGAAATATATTTAATAATGCCATTAATGATTGTAAAAGAACAATAAGAAACATCTGTTGCCTATTAAGCATCCAGGAAAATATGTGATCCATAGGTTTCTCTAGGAAGAAAGTTCTACTGGTCAATGGAGTTAGGCTAGCGACCTAACCACATATTCAACGCATAAGAGTGTCAAACGTAAGAATTAAGTTTTCAAATATTGCACTGAGTTTTCTAAAGTCAAGGCAGTTTTTCAGTATGAATATAGCCTTTTCAGTAATATAAAATAAGAGTATAACCTTGGGAGTGTTTGAATTTTCGGGTCACCTGCTGACATCTAGTATCCCACACCCGAACATTACCATCCTCAGATCCAGAGACAAGTAGAAGTCCATCTGTGCTTGATGCTAAGCTTGTAACTGCCTTGCTGTCTCAGTCAAAAAAAAAAAAAAAAAAAAAAAAAAAAAAACTTAATAGATCTCACCACACAAATGTTAGGAATTTGACACGGAAGCAGCCTATATTAAACAGAGAAAGTAGATGCAAATAAATTTATTTAGATAATGGCATTGAATAACCTGCAGTGCTAACAATAATACAGATCAATGAATAATCATTACCAAAAAAAAAAAAAACCTATCATCCAGTCTATCTGTATTTTCTAAGCAGTGAATAACAGAGAAACAAATAAAAAAGGAGGATGAGAATTTCTTTAGATTGAAGCTAATTAGGGTGCGTTTGGCAGCACTCCTCGGAGCAACTTCTTCATGAGAATAACTCCAGCTCTGCCAAATGCCACAATTTGGCACAGCTTCTTAGGGGAATCTAGTGAATTGCTCCCTCGTTTTTTTATACCAACCACGGAGCAAAAAAACCTGCTCCCACAGATTCACACCTGCTCCCCACCCTTCTGATTATAGACCTCCTCACCGAATCAAAGGTTATTAATCCACAATTGCCACAGGTATAAAAGGCCCGCACTTCCCCATCCTGCACCCATTTGTTCCAAAAGCACAGCTCGGAGGGGTCCGAGCTTTTCTCTCCATGTGTGGGCAACTGCAGTGCTGCCAGCCATCCAAACAGGGGAGCTCCAAGCCCAGGTCCATCCCCAGGACACCCACATACGCATGCCCTACCACCACCACCACCCCTCTCCTTTGATGGCTGTGTCAGTTGACCCCAGGTGCAACCCTACCATGCCCCTGTACAAGTGCACCCACTCCCTGCAGATAGAGCTCGGGTGTCCAGCTTCCACAAGCTGCGGATACGAGATAATTCACAGCAGTAATTTTCAAGAACAAAACAAAAGGCTAGGTCAGCAAACCTGTGGTCATCCAATGCGCCCAGAATAGATGACTCATCACTACCATGAAAACTGAGATCAACACCCATAGCAGTAACATATATCTTTCCATCTCTACCACCAGCATAGAAAATATGACTTCTTGGGTCTAGTGCTACAGAACCAATGCTAGTAGGAAATGAAATGCTTCTTAGCATCCTACCCTCAGATAAACTCCAAATCTGCAGATAAGGACAAATGTCATTAGAATATGTAGCCCAAGATGCTACTCCCTCCAATCCCAAATGTAGGTCATTTAGGACACTGACAATCTCCAATATGGCACTTTGCCTTGTAATGTTTGTTAAAATATACCATTTATATAGTGAAATATATATATTATGGAATGAAAGTATTTTTTTTGTCCATGATAAAATATAGTAACATCAATCATATGTTATCAATCAATGTAACTTTTCATGCTTATAATCCAAGTTAATAAAGTTTGACCAGATACAATCCTAAGACATTGGAATCGGTGGTAGTACTATTTAAGTTATAAATAAGAGTGGCTAACAAGAACTAGAACAAATAAATAACTGCATATCAAAATATTCGATTAAAAAAAGAACTAGAGTTGGAGTTGCACACACACTTTGCAGGTTCGATCCTCTGAAGAAGATATAGCAATTGCTCCAAGAAAACAAGCAATATCAGTTACAGGCAGCGCATGCTGACTGAAACTATACAAGTATGGTGTCTGGGCCTCCAGTCTTGACTGCTCATCAAGCACCCTGCAACCAATACAACCAAACCCAATGAACACTATACAAAAATAGTTTGACCAATTTTAGTACACAAAACAAACATACATGATGAGATCCCAGACTTTGATGCTCCCATCCTCTGACCCTGAGACAAGCAAATAGTCATACAACGCGAGGCACCTAACAGCACGATAGTGCGCATGCCATGTGTGGAGAAGCTCTCCACTAGAAACCTATAAACCAGCATAAAATCCGATGGGTCAGATATATATAGCTTAGACAATGCTCAAATTTAATCAGAGAAGAGCTGGATGGATCAGATTCAGATATATAGCATAAACTGCAGACAGAAACCAAACTCATAGGCACATAAGAACCGGCAAACAGAGTAAACACATAATTAGTTACCTAATATTGTACATGTGAAAATACACCGAGTGAACATGTCAAATATTGACACAACTTTGAGAAAACTGAAGTTTACAATGTGTTCCTGCTTAAGTAACTGTAAAACACCAATGCTCAAGCAGAAAAATGGAAGGGGAAAAACACATCATGATGGTAAGGAAAATGTCTTCAGGTGCTAAATGGGCATATGAGTAAAAAGTAAGACACCCAGTGGCATTTGATCCTGGAACTTTAAACTGGTGTATATACGAATGCCAACAGCATAGTTTTCTAAAGGTCATAGTGAGATTCTAGCGCGAAACTCACAATTGTTAACCTATGGCATAGTAAGTGCTAAAGAGAACACTGACGCAAAATAAGGACGGCCTTCAAAGTCTTAAACTTTTGATTAAATAAGCATGGTCCAATTTTAGCCTACCCCAACTTGCTTGGGACTAAAAGGCTTTGTTGTTGTTGAAGCATGGTCCAATTTTGATTAGTCACCACCAGGGGCATCCACTTCACACCACCTTGCTCAATAATTTTTTTTTAATGTAATACCTTGCTCAATATAACCAAGCAAAAAAAAAACTGGAAACATCCCACATCAACCTCAAACGATAGCACACCAAGCTTCCAACAACACATACTAAGAGTTTCAACCCATCACAAAGAAAGCACAATGCCCTCACCTCCCAAAGGAACATATTGCCATTGCTGCCACCGCCGATGAGGTAGCTCCCCTCTTGATCGGCGATAAGTGCGCGGATCGGCTCAGCAGGAAAGCTCTTGACGGCCACTTGCGGCTGCAATCGAAACCGAGAAACGACTCGGGGTCATGCTTCGGAGTTCAAGAGCGCCGTTCGGGGTTTCATGTAGAGCGTGCTTACCTTGTCCCAGTGGTAGAAGTGGATGGTCCCAGAGTTACCGCCAGCGGGAAGAGCCTGAGCGGCGGCGAGGAAGCGGTCGGCGACCGAGGTGAGAGACCGAGGGCGGGAGGCGCAGGGGCGGAGGCGGATATCCTCCGCGCCGGTGCGGAGGTCCCAGGCGGCCACGCCCGCGTCCGCAGATGACGCGGCGAGCACCAACTGCTTTGGTTGTGGCGGCGGCGCCATGAGCAGCGGAAATTACCCTCGGCGCGGCGGAAGGAGAGATAGAGCGCTGACTACGCTGAGCCGGTGAGGGCAGAGCACCGTCGAGGCAGAGATAGGAGAGTCCGGCGCGGCGCAGTCGAGGAAACCGGCAGAGAGAGAGAGGGAGAGGAGGCGCGACGACGTGGGGCGAGGCGGCGGCGGCGCGAGACACAGAGTTGCGGTCTTGCGGAATGGCCCGCGGCTTTGCTCCTGCGCATGGGCCGACGAATTCCTTCGCTCTTCTCCCGCGTATGGGCTGGCCCGCTCCGCTGCTCGCGCACTCCCTCGTCCTCGCTCCGGCCCGCAGCCCGCTCTGTAACTGGATTATTATGTGATATATAATAATTATTTTTTCCTATTGTAATAATAATGATTCTGTGGTGTAGCAAGCAAAATCTCTATTTTGTTTTCCGTTATCGAATTTAGTCACAGGAAACATGGTGTGCATTCTACAACTTGTATGTGTATTTTCTTTTTCATTTATTCATGCTTTTTCTGCATGCGTAGATAGTGGGATAGGAGCTCTAGCAGTCTTTTGCGAAGGCATTTGCGATGAACATTACAACCTCTGACTATGATGACAAAGAAATCGAAAATAATATAGCTTAAAATTGCAGAGCGATGTAATTTATCTGATAATTCTAAACAAAATCTATGAATTTGTAGTATTTCTTTTTCTCTAGTATATCTTGAAAAATCTTGAAAAGAGATAATTGCTCTCTTATGTTTCTTTTTTAACACACAGACAAATGGGGAAATCCATTTACAGTTTCTACAACAAATTAGGACATTATCATTGCAAGTGATATCCTACTTTGTAAGTTACCTAACACAATATATATCTAATAATTTCAGACGTTAAACAGTATGACAACTTGATCAAGACTGTCCTTTCTTTTAAACGAGTACATACAGAATGATCACAAATTTGGATGCATAACCGTCACTAACAAATCAAGTACTTCCTAAACGTATTTGATCTTGTAAATCATTAAGCGTGTTATTCAAAAATGTTTCTTTCACTTGGCCCGGAACACAAATATATGCAAAATCACCCGTGTTTCTCATGAGCTGGCGCAGAAGAGAATCGGCAAGGATCAATCACTTTTCTTCGACGGGTGTGAGAAGGCGGGCTTGGAAATACAACACTTGGGTTATCTTCGTGTACCTTATTAATACTAGTAAACCTAAAAAATTAGCAATAAGTAATCAAGCCAACTAATTCTGTGAAGCGAACAGACAGAGGTGAAATTTGTCAAAAGGACGGACGGCAAACATTGGCAGTTCTAGGGGATGATTTTTGAGTAGGTTTTTCGTTAGTAATATTTTATTCAACTTTTTGTGAGGATGACATTGGAGGACCTTTTTCGCTGATTCTAGTCATGTGACGAGATCAGCTGCAGCAGCTACGACAACTGAGCAACGTGCCTGGCCGTGCAATCTTGCTAGCTAATGTCAAAGCGTGACCGAACGGCAGACGTAGGCGTGGAATTGACTTCGCGCCTTGCGCTGTGTTGGCATCTAGCCTGGCCACACCATGTTCAAAGTTCCATAGCATGCACGTTGACACCAGACACGGCTCGACAGCAGCAGCTGCTAGCACGTAGTCAACATGGTGGATTTTAACTGGGCTTATTTTACTATTAACTTCACTTTAATAATAAAATAAATCCTAATGCTCGTATATACTAAGTGTTAAGTGCATTAAATAAATTCTTGCATTTTAACAAAATGATGACTCAAATATGTCGCTTATATATGTGTATCTTTTTTTTTTTTTTTCAGAACACGTCTGTTGACGTGTTTTTCATTAAGGCCTTGTTCAGTTCGCAAAAAAAAACTTGCATTCGAACTCCTGTAGCACTTTCGTTTGTATTTGGTAAATATTGTCCAATCGTGCACCAACTAGGCTCAAAAGATTCATCTCGTGATTTACAATTAAACTGTGTAATTAGTTATTTTTTTTACTTATATTTAGTGCTCCATACATGCGGGTAGAAATTGATGTGATGGAGAGAGAGTGGAAAAACTTGCAACTTTCATTCCAACTGAACAAGGGCTAAGTTGAGAAAAGATGTTTACAGTATCTGTGATGCTAACGGGAGTGGCGTAAGCAGTGGCTTTCGCGCATGCCACGCTTGACAAGCAAGGTGTAGCTATAGTACAATTACCGGCTACATTGTGACTAAATTTTGCAATCTATATGAGAAAGATGATCAGAGCAATGCAATCAGAGACGTGATGTGTTACGGTTGTCTGATGAGACTGTTCAGCAGAACTTATAAGTTGGCTGATAAGCCAAAATACTGTTGAAACGGCTGATTTTTTATAAGAAGAAAGTACTATTGGCTGGTAAGCTGAAACGGCCGAAGCGAACACTTGTTATATATATTCATTGTATTTACGATGTATCATGTATTGTTTGGCCCCCCTTATTCAAAAGTTCTGGCTCCGCCACACTGCCGGTGTGTACCGAGACTTGTCTTAAACGCACCGGTTCCTAGCATTAAGCTATATATGGAACCCCTTATGATGCGCTATTGGCACCCGATTCCTGGAATCAACCACCACTGCGCCATGGAATTTGCATCGATGTGGAGCAGCTGCAGCAGGCCTAGTGGGCTGAGAAGGCGGCTCCAAGTCCAAGCCTCCCTAGTGAAGACAAGGATCATGAAGTTGAGAGAGACAAGAGCGTGTTACACGTACACACGTGTTAGGTTGTGAGCATGATGCGTACTACAGGCTTAAGCCCTACCATGATGAGAGGAGGGCTAGGTTTTGCCAGTTGGGATGATTGATGGAGCCATCAAATGCTACTACGGGAAAAATGTTTATGGTCCATTAGTCTATGCGATGATTACTCCGTACGTTTCCGTAACTTCGTTGGCATCCAAGTGCATTCCCCAACTTCCCATGTCCTCCTCTACCGGCGCACAAAAGAAGGCAGACATGAGACACCTTGGTCTCGAGCATACGACAATCTAGAACCACCACGCCTCCACCTTCGTGTTGTTGTTGCTTCCGAGCATTCCCATTCCTGCTTCTGTGTGCACATAATAAGTTTGGAGTGTAGACTCCGAATCTAGCTTTCTGCGTGCACACAAGTTTAGAGAGTAGACTCCAAAACCGACTGTGACACCTACTTCGGTGTGAAGGCGATGAATGTATTTTACATCGTGTTCCCGGTGGTGGAGGCGCATGTTTACTTTCCGATGACGTTCAGACGATCCAGCCTTCACCTCTACTTCTCGGTGCCATTATGGTGATCAGCAAATGACTAGATTGATCTGGAGGGCATTCGATGGACTGCCAAGCGAACCATTTCTTACAGCGGTTGAGGTCCACGACTTCGAGCAACTTACTATGTCAACTAGTAATAATACCCTTGGCATTGGTATCGTCTAAGTGTATACCTCTGGTTTTGCTGGGTTTGTATTGTTTTCAGTATGTTGACCATCGTCTTTGCAAGTGCGAGTAGATCATACAAGCACATTATGATATTACAAATCTTTTGTTATTTTCTCGATTAAATTATGTATAAATTTGAATATCTAATAACAAACATACGTTCATGAATCATGAAAAGTACTAGACGGATCAGCATCGTGAAGAGTTGGATCCAGCAATCTCAGTTTTATCGACAACTACCAAGAACTCTGTCCTCATTGCATCGGTTCATACAATGGTGACAGGCTGATGACATCATCTACTTTTCTTCCACGGAACTGAGTCTGTAACTAAACATTTCTAGCGAGAACAAAATTGTTACTCCACCTGCTGCCATAAAAATCGCCCCAGAGGAGTAAAAAAGAAGCAAAGAGCAAAATTTTCGTCTTCTACCTCGAGCTGAGGAGGAGACCGGAGACTGGAGGCTCAACTACGCAAACAAACTAA
The DNA here is from genome assembly GCA_015844335.1 of Chrysopogon serrulatus. Taxonomy (NCBI): domain Eukaryota; kingdom Viridiplantae; phylum Streptophyta; class Magnoliopsida; order Poales; family Poaceae; genus Chrysopogon; species Chrysopogon serrulatus. The sequence continues at coordinate 28,748 of JADLZL010007016.1, read as the reverse complement.
CCGAACTGAAGCAAACTCTAAAGAGCGGAACAAAATTGGAATCGAACAAGCAAGCAAGCAAACGGACGATCCATCGTATCTCTGGGCGATCACCTCAGCTCCCCTGCTCCCCGACCTTGTCATCTCTGCTGCTATCGTCGGCGCTGCTCATGCTCAACGTCGTCCCAGCTGATCCCGCTGGCGGCAGCACGGTCGTCGCGCTGCTCCCGCCGGCGCCGTTGCTGCCGCTGCCGCTGCCGCCTATGTACGACTTGATCGCCGCCGCGAGCACCGCGGTGAAGTTGGGGTCGGACGCGATCACGGCCGCCGCGCTGACGGTGTCGCCCGCCGCGTCCGCTCCCGCGCGGCGGCGGGGGCCTTGGAGGAGGGGTCGTACAGCTTCTGCCCGAACAGCTGCGTCGTCAGCGGCATCGGCCGGCCCGCGGCGTCGGCGAGCGCGGCCTGGAGCTGGGAGGGCTCCGCCGTGTTCCGCGCTTGCGCCGCCGGCTGCGCGCACGCGGAGGCAGAGGCGGCGGAGGCGCCCGGGGCCCGGCGTGAGGTCCAGCGTCACGGTGGGGAACGGCGCGGACGCCGAGATGGTGGCGACGTTGGAGGAGCACGGCAGCACGGCGCGCGCCAGGAAGTTGGACCCGGCCATCAGGCTGCCGCCGTCCGCGCTCGGCATCGACCCCGACAGCAGCATGGACGCCGCCGCCGCCGTCGTCGACGCCATCGGCATCGCCGCCGGCGGCAGCGGGTGGTTGTGGTGGCCCTCGTACGTCGTGATCACCACCGTCTTGTCCTCGGCGCATCTCTGGACCTGCCATCAGAATCACACATGCATCCATGGTCAAGAACGTGCCAAAAATGTTCAGGCTCCACCGACCACCATTCAGCAGCCAGCATACCTGCTTGCGGACCGGGCAGCCGGCGGCCATGGTGCAGCGGTAGTACGCGCGGGGGCACGGGTTGCCCTTGGCCATCTTCTGCCCGTACTTCCTCCATTGGCACCCATCACTGATCTGCACGCATCATACCATCAAGAAGAAGAAACATTTCAGCATGCAACAACTCAGAGAGAAGCGGACCATGCACTGACGACAGTGACAGCCTAGCGCCTACATACCATGGGAGCCTCAGAGCGGGCTCGGACGGAGACGCGGGCCTTGCGCATGGTGGCGACCTCGGGGACGGGCTCGGGGCCCTTGGCTGGGAGGAACTTGCAGGGGCGCCTTGCTTGAGAGCCAGCCCTGCTGCGCCGCCAGGTGGTGCGGTGGCGGTGGCGGTGGCGGCTCATCCGAGCTGCTACTAGCCCTCTCGTGGGCGAGGTGCTGCTGGTGGTGGCCGTGCTCGAACGCCGGCAGCGGCATCATGTCCTTGCCACTGACCATGAGCCCGTTGCCGTTGCTAGGGCAGTAATCCATGGGTGCCGGAGGCGGCGGTTCCGCGTTGCTGTTCGACGTCGAGCTGTCGCCACCGCCGCGCAGTGCATCCGAGCCCACGGATGAGCGCAGTGGGTCGTCGGGGGCGGTGCCGAGGCTGATGAACTGCCGCGGGAGCAGGTGGCCGCCGCCGCCGCCGCTCCCCTCCGGGTCCTTGGTCTCCGGATCGATGTTCATCAGCTGGTGGTGACATGGTACGACGACGATCAGAGATTCAGAGCAAGTAGTCACAAACACAACAACGAACAGCTGATATGATGCATGACATTCATGGGCATGGATCGACGTCCATGGTTGACCATAATCGAGTTTTTGTTTACCTCATGGCCTGGGGGAGCTCCGCGAAGGGCCCGATGGTTATTGCTGGTCGTCCTTTGCTGCTGCTGCTGCATCAGTGTGAGGACGGGCATGGTCTGCATCTGGAGGGTGTGGAACTTGGTGGACAGCTTGCTCAGCATCTCCTTGAGCTGCTTGTTCTCTTCGTTCAGGCGACCGAGCTCGGATTTTGCCAGTGCCAGCTGCTGGTCATATTATAAATAATAAATAAACATTTATTTAGTACTACTTAATTCATTCCAAATTATAAAATATTTGACTTTTTCACTCTAAATGTAACTACTCATCTTATTCAAAAATTTAAGTAAAATATTAAATTTTTTGTTGTGGCTTGCTTTATTAATAAAAGTTGGTTAAGAATGAGAATGAGTTAAATTGTACTATGCTTGTATAAATTTTTTAAATAAGATGAGTGGTCAAACTTAAGACAAAAAAGTCAAATGTATTAAAATTTGAAATGGGGAAAATTGAGTACTGTAGTAATTTTTTTAGTTTTATTCCTAAAGGGATAAATAAGTTCCTCCCAGCTTGTTGGTGATTTAATTCGAATTTATTATTTAATTTCGCTCACCGACCTCAGCTTGTTGGGTTTCCCTGCTGTGATCCACGTCGTTGGAGGAGACGCCGTCGTCGACGCCGGACTCCTCGCTCCTGCTCTTCCTCTTGCTGCCGACGTGATGCAGACCCATCTGAAAACCGAGCCGATCGACCACCGCGTCAAAGGAAAACCAACCGACACGCCGATCCGACCGGCGATAGACCAGGCGACGATGGGCGGAGAAATGGAAAGGGGAAGAATTGAATCGATTTGCAAGTAAACTAATCGGGTTATATATTACGTTGATGGTGAGGTCGTCTTCCTTGATGCCGAGGTGGTTGTCGTCCGACGACGGCACAAAGGCGGCGGCGGCGGCGGCGGCCGAGGCGGCGTCCTTGCGCTCCCTCTTCTCCTTCTTGAAGAAGTCCATCTCGCCGGCGGGCGCGGAGGCCACACGACGGGGCAGGTGGTCCGCGACGTCCGCGTCGCCGTACTCGTACCCCAGCGCGACGGCCGGGACGAACGCGGCCGCCGCGGCCACCGCGGGCGGCTCCCTGCGCTTTCCCAGGTAAGAGGACTCCATGACGTAGACGGGCGAGGGAGATCGGAGGAGAGGTCCGGTCGGGGACGGCAGGACGGGGACGGCAGGGCGGGGTGAGATCGAAGGGCGAACAACACGTACGTGGCGTGTGGCGAGGCTCCGATCCGCGGCCCTGGCCTGGACCTGGGCTCGCCGATCTGAGTCCATCTTTATAGGGGGGGGACGCAGTGGTGGTGACCATTGACCGGGTGGCACCTGGGCAGGGGGGACTGAGGCGCGACTGGCGGAGGGAGGAGGAGGATGTGGCACGAGGACAATGCAATGCCAGTGCATGCAGTCGCGCGTCAAGTCAGAGGCTGGGAGGGCTGGTGCGTGTGGCGTGCGTGCGCGCGGTCGCCTCGCTGGCTCGCTGGCTCGGCCCCAGTCAGTCCATGCATGCATGGGACTGGGACTGGGTGGGAGAAACGGAGGAGGACGAGTGGTGGTCAGGTCAGCTTCCTGATCCGAGGAAATGGTGGTAGCGCTTAGCCTGGCTGACTGCCATTTACTGGCTCCTGGGCTGCATGGACTCGCGACCAGCGCGTGCGACCGTGCGGCGTCGCGCTCTCTGCTGCCTTGCCCTCTCTGGGATCATATCGGGACCATGTACTAGTTTCATTCAGGTCTTGACTGAGCAAATGCGCCACGTACTGTACGTGCACCAGTCATGCTACGGAGCATCCATCGGTTTTGACTTTTCTTTAAATTTTTTATTCTTTTACATAATTACATGGGACTAGGGCTTCGCATGCACCGGTTCAAGATCTGCTGCACTCAAGTGCCCGAAATCAGACGCCCAGAGCACACGCCATGTTAGACAAGGGGAAACGACATGCACAACATTTCATCAGTCGCAATAATACAACAATCGAGAAAAGGACATTACTGCAAAAACCATACAAAATCGTATCGTATGGCAAGTTTTTTTTATTTTATTTTTTACAGGAGAGTAACAAGCTATTTCAGGAGGAATTGTTTGCTTGAGATTGACTTGAGCTGGAGCATCGTTTTTGGCGGTTGCTAACACGAGTGTTCTAATTCGTTGAGGACATTGTTGAGCTTAACAACGAGTGAACTGGGAACTGTGTACGGTGTGGCATGAAATCCGTAGATCAGTGGCTCGCCGGATTTGACTCGATTGAGGTCGTCTCCTCGTGCCGTGCTTCCAATTGCGCAACGAAGGCCGTTGTCGTGCAAAGTTTTGGACAAATTGGGCCGAGCGCCTGAGCCTCGGACCAATCTCATCAGATCAGTTTTCCGCTCAAGTGATTCGTTAAGTATTCCAAGAAAAAAAATGTTTGCTGAGCGTTTTCCCTCTTCCCGTTGGGAAGGTGAAGCATATACCGACCGAGGAAGTCTGTAAACTCCGGAACTTGTTGCATGCCTGCAAGCTGTCCAGAAAGCTGTGGAGATGGGAATTCAGAAGATAGTCAGACTCCTAGCACAGCAAATGGTCTTGTCTGGGAACTCATGGACCTAATCCACTGTAATTTTGTTTCAATGTTTTGCTTCATAACCCTCGATCATGTAATTCGATAGCTCATTCCCTAGCTGCTGACCTGCTGTTGGTGCGGGTCTTAGTCCGAGTGCTGCCTCAGTCCAAGGCAGCATTCCACATTGTACCCATGTACTGGTGGCAATGATTTGGCCTCAGGTATTGAGTAATAAATAAATAATGGAGATAGTCTTCCATGTTAAAAAAAGGAGTTTGCTTATCACAGTCATCAGCCAATGCGTCAATATCCAGATTAGCCGCTGCCATAAAAGCATACCAGGTCCAGTGCACATATCGCACGCATAACACAAGGAAAATTACTTCTTGAGTACAAGCTGCTAGGATGCACGGCGACAATTCAGTACAAGAGGCCGAATCACGATGCCGATTAGTACATCCAGCAATGTTTCATTCTTGCGCCAGGTTAAAACAGATGGGCGTTGTCTCAGGTCTCAGAAAGCATCACTAAACATGTAGTAGCATATATACACACATCGCCGGCCGCACAAATACAAGTTGAAAACAAGCTAAGCTTCTCTCTCGGCGCATGCGTTTGCCCCTGAACGAGGCGCCAAACCACATCCTTAGGCCGACTCTGCGAAGCCAACCCTCATCTTGCCATAGTCGAAGACGGTGTGGTAGACTCCCATGAAAACATCACCCAAGATCCTGGAATCACAAATGGTCCAAACGTTATGCGTAAAAGATTAAGAATCCTACGAGCCAGGATCAGGAGCTTAGGGGTGCATAGTTTACCAGAGGGGGCCACGAGGTGGTGGGATATCCATAGCTGTGAATCCACTGATGCACTGGGCAGCTTGTCCTTCACCAACCTTCAGAATGTACTGCATAACCAAAGAGAAGAGGGTCAAGTTCAGATACTGCAACAAGATGGCAAATATGGGAATGGTTGGGCTAATAAGGATCAAAGCAAAGAGAGTGATAATGGAGAAAGGGATCACACCTGCTTTGGTTTCAGCTTGAACTGCTTGCCTCCAATGGTGAAACGATGTCAGGCATGGACCCAAGACTGGCACAGTCGACAGCTGATTCTCCCATGGGGCTAGGGAGACGCTCGCAAAGCTGTCATAGTGAAACAGTTAGGCAAAGTAGAGTACTAAGTGGTACAGAAACACTCTGCGCTCAAAGTCAGTTAAGCTCACCTGATTAATATAGTTCAGGATGAGCTCCTGTGTCTTGTTCTGGGCAAGTTGGTTCTGCATCCATACCACTGCCATCTCACAGGCATTGCACATTGGATCACTCTTGAGACCACCATTTGATTTCCCAGCTTCATCATCCACTACGCTACGAATTCCAGCGCTGTGTTTGCATATAGCATATAACAAAGGAAGAAATGAGCTACAGTGATGCCATAATGTAAGACAGGGTGCCCAGATGGTCATTATCATGAGTACATGACAAGCTATATCACAGCAACATCAAACAGTATTTGACTAAAGAGATTGTTCGGCGTCCTCACCTAACACCGTGAGTGCCATCGAAAGTGCACAGACCAACCTGAGAACAGATCTTCGCTGGTTGTGTCTGCCAAATAACCCAATAGCAAGTTGAGTTACATCAGAGTTTCAAAACAATTGACCAAACCAGGAACCAGAAAAGTAAATCCATAGTTTGGAATATACAAACCTCGGCTAGCAAAAGATCTAGGATCTGTTGTCCATATTGAGAAACAACAGTCTTGCACTCCTGGCTGACTACACCAGCAGCACCAATCTTTTCATTGATTTCAGTAATTATGGCCTGCATTGATCATATTAACTTGTAAGCACCAGAGCAACACAGGGTGGGAACACAAAATGCATAAAAGCAAGGAATAATAATCAGACTCAGATCACCACCCATACATTTGATGTGAGCACCACAGGATTGAACACAAAATGCAGAAAAAGGAGAGTGATGATCATAGATTCAGATCACCACCTAGGCAAATATCAAAAGTTCACTGCATCTAATGCATGTGCTGTTTTCTAACAATTAAGCTGCACAATTACATATATAAGAATATAAGATGGTACAAAAAGGAAGTCATATTAAAAAATCAAAGGCTTAAGTGTCCAGGGGCCAACACGGTACATCTAACTGAGTCTAATTTCCAAACTGTTTTAGCTATCGAAGTATTGAACACCTGGCTAATGGATTTGTCAACACTCCACAAGGGCATGGAATGATGGTACAGTAATATAAGTACCAAGGAGGACATTTTTAGGCAGACATGATAGCATCAACTACATTTTTCGTTCAACAAGGATCATCAGGTCATTTGCACAAAGGTATTGTTACATATATACAGTATCACCAAACAGACAAAAAAAAAAAAAAAAAAAAAAAAAAAAAAAAGCTTCTTCTTCATTGCAAAATGGTGAATCCCATCATGGTTATGCAGATAAAAGAAAAACACAAAGCTCAAAACTTACTGTGGGGCCAGCAAGCAAGGAAGTTCCAGAATCTGCGATTGCTGCACAACCGCCAGCACAAAACCCTGATAATGATAGATGTCGCATTTAGTTATATTTCCCAATTAACATGAGATTAGAATAATAAAGAAGAGAAACATTGCAGTACCAGTGGACTTTCCATCAACCAGGACGTCCCCCATGTTAAACTGCATCAACAAATTGTACACTTTAAACCGAGATATACGTTCAAAAACAAAGTTATTAGAGAACACAAGAAACAAAACCAACCTGCCAGTATCCCTTCTGAGTGACTGGGACATATGTGTGATCACCCTTGTAGTGGCTAGAATCCATTCCACCAAAGACAATTTCACCACCTTCTCCGTCATCAGCATGTCGGTTAAACCAGAAAGAGAAAACAGGGTCACTGATGAGTCCTTGCTTTACCATGTTATACCTGCAATTTGTTTTGATATTAGGGACCAGATGTGCGAATATCATAATCATATTTCCCAAACTATAAACCAATATGTAACTGAGTTGTACAATACCATAATCATCACATATCTTACTATTCTTGCTAGATACAGAAAAATCTAACTACATAGCATGGGAACACATTAGACACCCCAGGAAACACTTTTTACATATATAAGCGTCACACAAAAAAAAAAGGGGAACAAGAACTCTTAATGCAGAAAGATGACCTTTTGTTTTACACAAGGATAACCAGGAAATAAGTAGCATGCTGCCATTAATTTAGATACTGTGTTATGAGCAACTAAACCACGGTGACCTTGAGTTGCAGTGTTCAAGAAAAAAAAAATGACCTTGAGTTATTGAAAGAATCCTAAAAAACAGCTAAAGCTAGATGCACAAAGGAACGATCATTGCTTTTACTGTAATTGAAAGAGAAGTGAGCAAACGATCTGAACTTTGAAGGCCACAAAAGCTTACCACACTGGTGTTGCATTCCCAACAGATATTTCCTGAAAGCCTAGCCCAAGAATGCCATCAAATTTTGCAACCATGAAAGTAAGGCCTGGCTCCTTTGTAGCTTCAATAAATTCCTAATAAAGCAACACAATAGTAATTATTTCCAAGTGGAACTGATGTGGCCAGAGAGATGCAATGAATGAATTCAGAACACACATTATATAACATATACATAAGAGCACTGTTTCATACAAATAAACATATACAAGTGCACACTAACCTGATCCTTCACAACCAGATCACCTAATGTAACGCTATCCTCACTGAAAAAACCAGCAATTGCACCAGTTCCATATTGAATGGCAGCAGGTTTTCCTGGAGAGATGAGGCAAGACAACATGTCAATGTCCAGAAGCAAACAAATAGCATGCATAAATGCCCAATATGAAGAGCTGGATTTTTATGCTTTTTATCTTCTTTTTTATTTTACATTCTTGGTGGCTCATGTTGGGTTTCATCTCTAGCCAAACCTCAATTTGCTTGGGACTAAAAGGAATTTTTTTAAAATAATGAGCAGTACGATAAAACAAAGAAGAGACAAAACTTTCAATATCCATACTACAAGAAAAATAAGGCGACTATTTCCAGCATAAGGTGTGCTAGAGTCACACACTGAAGTTATCACTATATACTGAAGTTATCACTATACCAACTTCCATAAGGTGTGCTAGAGTCACACGCTGAAGTTATCACTATACCAACTTCTAGGGTTTCCATTGAATTCGAGGAGTCATAATCAAGCTCAAAAAGACAGCTGCTGCAAACTGTCATATTCATTCCTGAATCCTGGCTCCAAATCGCTACATCTACACAAATTTGAACTACATCTACATCAGCTGCTTTTGGCGTCCTTTTCATGGATGTTGCAATTACCAAGCTACCACAGATTTCATTTTGATGTTGTCAACCATGCATGATGAATTTTTCTATTTCATCGTAAATATTCTAGAACTAAATATTCTAAGAAAGTAGGAATTGTAAACTATTGTTAGAAAAAATAGAAAAGGAAAATTGACGTTTCTGCTGCATTGAACTGAAAAGAAAATTTGTGTTTCTGCTCAGACAGAGTAAATTTATTCAATACATGACCATGCGTTGTTATAGGTATGGTGCCTTGGACCTAATCTCCTAGCTCAGAACTTTTTTGTCCACAAGGCATTGAACTTATGATCCCCGTCATATAAGTTCAGCTTTTCACATCTATATACATCTTTTTCAACATATATGGTGTGTGTTTTTGTCCTTCACAAGAAAATGGATTTTAATATGACATGATCATGTAACATATAGCTCCAGTTGGAAAGAAAAACATAGTATGGCAAAAGAGAGGCATTCAGCCACAGTGAGCAAATCGGGAAAAAATACAGTAACGAGAAAAAAAGTAAGAGTCAAACCATTCTTCTTGTAAGTGCTTGACTGCCCAGACTTGTAGCGCGCGTGGAGGTAGCAAGCGATCTGCATCACATCAGCACAAGAACACACTCCAGTGTCAGCACAAAACCCATCCAAGCCCTGAAAAAAAACTCGACCAGTCAAGGGAAGGAACGAGGACGCACCGAGAAGTAGCACTTGGAGGACGGCACCCAGAGGTTGGAGCTGCCGGTGTCGAAGATGACGGTGAACTTCTGCGGCGGCGTGCCGACGCCGATCTCCCCGAAGTACTGCGCGTTCATGTAGTTCTTAAGCGCGATGACGTCGGAGTCGTCGCCGCCCGAGCCGAGGGCGTTGGCGGCGCGGAGGACGAGGCGCTGCTTCTCCTCGGCTGAGAGCCGCGAGGCGAAGCGGGAGTTCTGGTCGACGGGCTGCTTCTTCAGCGCGACCCGCACCAGGCCCTCCGCCGCCGCCGGCGCGGGGAGGAGCGCCTGCAGCAGCACCGCCGCGAGGAGCACCAAGGTGACGCCGCGGGTTCCCATGGTCGCGATCTGTAGAAATCAAAGGCGGAGCCAACGAGGAGCAATGGATTTAGCCTAGGGCGTGAGGAGATTTGAAGGTGGTTGGATCGTACAAATCATTCAATGGGGGAAAGCGCTGGAACGAAAGGACTGCTCCTAACTGATACTGCAGCGATTAAACTGCGAGCGGAGTTTACAACATCTAACTAAAGCCTGACAAATCGGATCGATCGAGGATCAACGCCGCCGCCGCCGCCGACGACGAACTCGACACTGGATGGATGAACAAAAACCTCAAACCCGGGGAGTCCACGCCCAACAGAATTGAACTATTTTTTTCAAAAAAAAAAAAAAAACACAAAACTACATGGAAATGTCAACAATAGATCAGGGGGAACGCACAAAACTACATCGATTACATCTACGAACGCGCGAAAACAAGCAGATCTAGAACAGAGCCCGCATCAGACACCGGCAATTCGAGGCGCAGTCAAGGGGAGTCCACGAGAAGAGAATCGTCGAACTCACCAGAAAAGCCGAGGGCAGGAGGAGCAGGAGGAAAGGTGGAGGAGCAACTGACGTTGCGCAGCACTGGAGAGGAAGGCGTGGTGGGCCGGGGGTATATAGAGAAGGTGGGGAGGTGCTGCGCGCCCTGCTGGCCGTCGGATTCGGCGGACGGATGAGATCGGCCGTTGGATGAGGATAGGGGTGTCGCGTGCACGGGGTGGAAAATTGGTGCGGGTACCCAGGCAAAGTGCCCGATCAGTTTTTGGATGTGTAGCAAGCAAGCAAAGCAGGTCGCATCTGGTGTGGTGTGGTGTGACTTGTGAGGAGTGCGTGAGCCTCAGGCTTTTTTTTTTGGAAATATCTTGAGTGCATGAAAAGAACCTGCTGGCTGCCGGTTACTTTGCCTTGAAGTAACGAAGATTCATGTCAATATATAAAAAAATTAATGGTATGCCATAGTTTTCTCCAAACACAGTAGGTAAATGTTGACCACCCCTATCAACACAAGCAAACCCACCTTAAAAAAAAACTTAGCCGAGTACTTTTAAATTTTAGGTTTTTGACATTGACAAAATTATTGTAGGCAACTCGCTACCAACAAGTATATTTATCTACCATTAACAAAAATATTGCTAAGTCATATAATAAATCTAGAAAAATACGAGCATATATACTAAATTAAGGATTTAAATACAAATGGATAGTCCATGGCTGAGATAATTTGGTTTGACAATCCAGTAGATTTGAAAAAAAAAAGTTTGATTAACTTTAAATAAATTATGTGATTTTGTACTTCTTGGAGTAAAGTCAATCTATTTAACTTCAAAGTTACTAACTTGACGGGATCGTGTTTGTCGTGACTTTGTCAGATATGTATATTTATGGGGTAAAGTGTGTATAATTTATTTATATATGTATGTAAACATATATTATGTTTGGAGGAAGGAAAAAAATGACATTGCATGGGATACTGCCATACTGGTTTTATGAGCCAAGGCACCGCTTAAAACGGCATCTCTCCTGCATACCCAACAATCCAACATGGTCCATTCTCCGCTCTTGTTGTAGCTGTAGTACGTGCCACTGGAGTACAAGATTGACGAGGTGTGAGAGCGACACGTAGATAACGTGCATGAACACTTCGTGGAATCTCCTTGTCGTGCTGCTAACGTGACGCATGGCTTGGGTAGCCGCACCTGGCGGGCGTTAGGAACAGGATTCACGGCTCCCCCACTGACGGTGGGCCTACTCGCCTCCGGGGCCCACGACCATGGAGTACGTACTGTACACAAGAGTGGGGCCCACAGCGGGCGTCGAGTGAGTACCGGTAGGAATAGGATAGCGTGTGAGCAGAGCGACGCGTTGCTGCTGGGTGCGGGATTCTCTGCTCCGCGCACCCCTCGCGTGCACGCCAAAAGCGCCTGGTCGCGCTCGCCCGCCGCATCTGATGGCCCGCCCGGCCGCCCGCCCGTCGCGGTGTGAACTGAACAGAGGCCAAAAAGGACAAAGGAAAGCATCGAATAATCGAACGACAGAGTTTATATATTTTTTTTAGTAGAGAAAGAAAATATATTTATTGCTAATTCCGATTCTTGTTGCTGAACCGATAAGGTGGACAAATCAGACGCACGCATCTTGGTAACAAGTATATTATGCTATTATTATGGTATATAAGCGCACGCCACTAGATTAAAAATGCAGCGTGAGGGGCACTGAGCTACGGCGAAACCACTGACTCTTTGTTTATAGTAGAGACAACAAAAAAAATCAAGTGAAGTCAACTTTTAGATGCTCTTTAGAATATATTGATAGATTTAGTACATTTTGTTACATGTACTACAGACCACTATGTTTACTAATTACGCGGCATATGCTAGTGTGTTAGATCTGATTAAGGTTTGTCTAAAACGGAGGAATGAAAAAATATAGAAATAGAAAAATTACAGGAAGGAACAAAAAAAAATATAGGAATAAAAAATAAGAATAGAATAGGAATACAAATGCAAAAGAGAGGAATAAAACAACATAATTGACGGTTGTGGTGCAAAGGACAAATACAGGGATGTTAAGGGGTATTTTAGGAGGAAAAATACATCACTTTCTTAATAAACCTACTTACTTACTCCATTCTATCCCTCGATTAGACGCTAGCATCTCTCATTAGTCCATAGTATGCCTAGCTAGTTTATTGTGCATAGGAATTTTTCCATAAAAGCCAAGTGAATTCTTTTTTCCTAAAAAATTAGAAGAATACCTCGCGTATAAAATTGTATCATTTATATTTATTTAAATAGTATACCATAGTAAAAAACAGAAATAGAGAAAATGGCCAAACAAAAAAAAAATATAGGAATAAAAATTGTTCAGAATTTGCATACAAATGCAAAAGGTGAAACAACATTTGACGTTCAGTTCTGCAAATAAAGGGCAGGGATGTTAAGGGGTATTTTTCTAGAAAAAATCTATATTCACTTTCTTTTAAATTATAAATTAGTTTAGTTTTTCTAGGTATATAGTTTTTCTAAATATCCATGTATATCTATAAATGCAAAACAAAAAATTATATATCTAGACAAATCAAAACGACGTAATTTAGAACTAATGGAGCAACATACACAATAATGGAGGTGGGCACCGTTTTGAGTTTTATTAAACAAAGGAAAGTTAGGCACCGATGGACCAATGCAAATAAGGTCTTTGTTGGATATGAAATAATTTTATTGTTTTAGAAAACATCACGGTACTGCTATAAGGTGTTTGGATTTACCGAAATTTGTAGTTTTAAAATATCATAGTATTATTAAAACTGTAACTTTTTTAGCTTTAGCAACTCCTCTCTAGATTTTTTTCCTAAACTATAGAAAACCATGGTACTGCTAAAATAACTACGGTCTTTTTTATGTTCTAGACACACTCTACTCAGAGCCTTTGTTTAAGCTGTGGTTTTGCACGTTTCTTGTTCGAAAAAAGTTAAAATTCTCAATACTGAAGTCTCTAAAAGCCATGATATCTAAACCTGACATAAACTCACAGGTGATAGCGTCCCCCATGAGTTGCTGTTCCAGACGATGGCAACTGTACGCGATCTTTGCGTCTTGGCAAGCATCTCGCTGTCGCAATCGGAGCGTTCAGAGGTGTACGTAAATCCAGCACTAAAAGTGGACGAGAGCCCAGGATCACCAAAAGTGGCTGATACCAAATCCCAATCCATCAAGGAAGGCTTTCGGCGCATCGATCGCAGTTGCCTGCGGGCAGATAACGAAAAAGTATGTTTGATATTGTACAACAATGTTTTATCAGTGCTCATAGACCATAAGGGCTTCCGTGGGGTATATAAATTATTTTGTTTAATTATTAACCACCGTAAGGCTCCATTTGGTTAGGGCAAGATCATGGGAACGGTTTAATGAAAGCTTGCATTAAAAATGAGTAGCAATTCCAGCCGGATTTTTTCTAGAGAAAGATTTACGCCTTATTTGTTTTCATTGGATTGGAACATTCCTAGCCAGAATTATTTATGTTGTTATATAAATTAAAGTAATAAATCTGGCTAGAAATTATTCTTGGGGTTCAATCCTGTGAAAGCGAACAGAGCCTTGTGAAAAATGACAAGGCCTGAAGGGTTAAGTACCTGGTCGAGAAAAAAAAATTATTTTGTGATCCATCACCCAGGGGAAAACGCAGTCTCTTCCGAGGTTTGGTCACCACGCCAGCAAACATTGCCCAGGATACGATCACCTGTGGATGGAGATCGGCTACATGAGCTTGGCAAGCCTGTCAGCGACGCTGACAAATGAAGCTGCTGCTATAGAACTTTTGTATGCCTGGGACCCACCCTCTCGGCGCTGAAGATAAGCTCAGATAGTTAAATCCGAGACTATCCGAGCAGCTTACTCTGCATCGAGTGAGAGAGCACAAGCACGGAGCTTGGCTTCTGACGGCGAAAGAGTCACTGTAACATGGGCCGAATGGCTTCTGACGGCGAAAGAGCCACTATAACATGGGCCGAATTTAATTGGGACAGCAATGGGCCCGATATATAAATAAAAGGCAGGCTAAAAGGCTCAGTGGGCCAGCTGATCTCCTAAATCCGAAATTGACGATGATTACCACACATGCACTAGCCTCGCTAGTCACCTTCACACCGATGCAACAGAATCTTTAAATCCGATATCTTTGATAGATGCACATCCTCGGTTTTTATTACCTTATTTGAGTGTGCAATGACTGGCATATTTTTTTTTTTTTTTTATTGAAAAGGGACAATGGCATGTTTTAACCCAAACAATGTGGACTTGGCATCTCACCCCCAGACAGGGGAGTACATACATACACATATATTATATTAATTATTATTACCATAGTGACGAAATGGAGACTGTGCTAACCTCACGCGATGCCAATGGTGAAATTCAAATTCAAAATGTTAATAAATACATGAACTCAGAGGTGGCCCTTTTTCTCCCTGAAGCGCATGACCAAAAATGCAAAGCAAACAGTCAAAATCAGAACAGCACCGTCTCAAGCTATGAGTAGCCAACTCTAGGAAATCAGAAACGACTGCTTGTTAGGTTATCACATGTCTCAGTTATACAAGACTGCACCTCCGCACACATAACTCACTATCGAAAAGAAATCACAACGCATCAGTCTGGGCAACACACGCAACAGGTTAAAACGCTCTAACTGTTGTATGCCTGGGACCCTCAGCGCTCAAGGTACAAGCTCAGCTAAATCCGAGCAGCTTACTCTGCATCGAGTGAGGGCACAAGCACGCGAAACTTGGCTTGTGACGGCGAAAGAGCCACCATAACAAGGGAGTACAGGGCTCAGTAAGTGTGCTGATGCTGCCAGCTCGGATGAGATGGCTGAGACGGTGCGACCTGGAAGCCATTCAGACTGCCCTCAGCAAGGTTCTGGGGGTGCTGCTCCTGTGTCAGGCCACCCTGAGACTGGTAGAAAGTTGGGTACCCATGCCCTCCAAATTGGGAAGGCTGTGGCTGCTGGGCCTGACGGAAGCCACCCAGCTGACTCTGTCCCTGGTAACCATAAAAATGGTTGGGCGGAAGCATGGAGGTCGCTCTTGAACCAGAGCCATGAAGCCACATTCCAGAGTTGTCACCCTGAAAAAGGTAACAATAAATCAACATTTCTGTAAAAACATCCATCCACAAAAATGAAAAAAATCACCCTGATTGGGGAGAGCAAAAGGTTCCCCAGGTTACATGGTGCCAATCTGTGATGAGTACCTGCTGGAGAGCCATGTATTGACTGGTGTCTTTGTACTGTCTGCTCAATGCTTCATCAAACCCAAGAGTTGACGCAGAGCCAGTATTCTGATTAAGGGTGAAATTTCCTTGTATATTGCTTGAGCTTCCGAAGCCTCCATAACCAGGGATGACTGATGAAGGTGGCTGTGGTTGTGGCTGATGTTGCTGTTGTAAGCCTGTGGCAGACAGGTTGTTCTTATACTCTGGGGTCGAGTACTTCATACCAGATCCGAGCAATGCAGCAGCAGACTGGTGGAATGGTCCATTACTCGGGTATGCTTGCTGGAAGGTGCCTGAAGATAGGTATGTAGCATAGTTTTGTGGCAAATACGTCGGATAGCCAACCATATTTGTTAAATGTGTAATTGGTAAAGTTGGCTGAGAGTAAGGGTGATGAGCTAATTGCTGAGGGAGAGGAGGCCCCGTCGGAATGCTAGTACTTGGAAGACTCTGTGTAGACTGAGCGTTGGAGAAAACCCCAGCTTTCAGGGCCTGAAAAATATTTTCATGAAATGTAGATTTAGGAAAGGCAAAAGAAAAATAGGACAATACTAAACAGGATGGTTCAGAATCAAAAATGAATTTAACATAAGTTTGCTATGCTTCCAGTGTTCAAGATTGGTGCTAAAAATTACATCACTAAACTAGGATACTTTTTCTTTCTGTAATAATAAATTTATTTATAATTTATAGAAGCTCAAGTAATAGCACAGGAACTTTTGATACATAAAATAGCGTAAGCATATCTGAAGGATGTGAGTGAGAAAAAAATTAATTCAAATATTTAACTAACCTCCTGCATGGATATGGCTGGTCTAGGATTTGTAGTTGAGCCTGCGTTATATTTTGCTTCCAGATAAGGCGGTAATTCAAACTCTAAGCCTTGAAGAGCTGCATGATTTTGATTTCAAACTGCTAAAGGATTTGCTTGCTGGGAGCCTTGAAGAGCTGCATGATTTTGATTTGAACCCAATAGGCTGCTGGTGCTCAAAGGATTTGCTTGCTGGGAAAACAAATGATAAGAGTGAGAACTAAGAAACAAACTGACAGGCAGAAGGAAATGAAGGTAGCATAATCCTTTTCAGTAAGAATGAAGCATGACTTGAATTGAAACAACAGGAAACTAGAACAAAGCTGCTGTGGCCCATATGTTAACTTGCTGAATAATTCATGAATGGACCTATATATTTAAGCAGTACTCCCTCCGTTCCAAAATCCAAATTATAATTCGTTTGACTTTTTTGAGCAACCATCTTATTCAAAAAATTTATGCAAACGCCATAGTTGACGCCTCATAAATTTAGTAACAAATATACAACAAAATGTTAATTTTATGAGGATCGAGGCCATTTTTTTCTGTATACTTCTTTAAATATGTTAATTTTAGGTAGAGTTAAATATGGCTCCTGGTCCATATGTTAATTTTAAAGAGTTAAACTAGCACAGCATCATACTGAAATATTTTTAAACTGGTTCATATGGCTTAGAAATATTGAGTGTTGACACCTCATTAGAACTCTTGCTTATTCAATCTGCATACAAAGAATCCTTTAAACCAGAAACAACTGGTCAGAAAAAAATAGTTCCACCCAACTGAATAACTGTTTCTGCTTTGTTTTGGGAACATATAGCAATCTCTTGATAACTCATCCAGTTGTCAAAGGCAGTGAAAACGTTTTTGTTAGATATCACCATCCTCAGCCCTAGACACTTGTACCAAATTACCTTTCCCTTTTGTTGATATGAACATTTAAAAAATTTACAAAGCAAGAGATAAACGTCAATTTGCAAACACAAATCCCTGATGTGACCTAGTCACCTCACCAATTTACAGAATCAAAGAAGTCAATAGGGTAAAGAAAACAGTTTAAAAACACGAAACAGCCAACAGAAAGATCTGATGCCCAAAACAGCAGTTACATAGGCTTTAACTTGATTCAGAACCACAAGGTGACAATATTTCTATTACGTCCATTAGATCTATACTATGTATCAATTCAACACTTAAAAGCCATTCTATAGCCGAGAATATATTCTAGTTCATGCCACGAACTCATGCTGCCTTTGTCAATGTCAAAGTTATAAATGTGGGTGCATGCACACTTTCAAGAAATAATATCAGAGAACTACCACTCCTAGTTGCATAAATGCATCACAAAACTGCAATTTAAGCAATAGCTTCACTAAAATCCTTAATTTTTGATAAAAACACACATTCACGCACTCCATCCACCATAACTTTGGTATACTAAGTGGGCACAACAATGCGATATGGCAATGCTTAAAGAGTGTAGTCCTGTTAAAAACTAAGTGACCAGTATTGTGGGTCTCTGAAATTTGTTCCTTATAAAAGTGTGGTTCCTTGAAAAATCTACCTATTATATATCTATTATAATAATTATTATTATAATAAATCTAAAAAACACAAATTGTATGCTTGTGTCAATTTTAATTCTTTTTTTGTTTATTACACAGTTTAAATCTGTAAGTGTCTCTTAGCAGTTCCCTACTCAACCATTGCATGGTGATTTTTCAATACAAAAAGAAGCCAAAGCTATGGCTGGTATCACTTGAATATGCACACCTGACTTGAAGAAACAAAATCAGAAAGAAGAGACAGCATACCATCAAGTTTGACAAATGGGAAAGAGTATGCGCTTGGTTGTTTCCTTGTGGATCCTCCATTGTGCTAGGCTGTGAAGTGTTCGTGTTTGAATAAGCATGACTTGAAACTGATGGCACGTCGTATTGAAGTCCAGAAGGATCAAGTACGTCCTGCCTGATCTCATTATCCTGTGAGACAGAAGGCACATCAACATTCTCCATGTTGGTTCCCAGCATGGCCTCAAGATTTTCGTCTGCTGGCGGAGAAGTTACTGCACCACTTTCATAGTAATCTTGATTCCTGCAACAGACAATTCTACGGTGTCAATATTCCCAACACGAAGGGAATAAGGGGCAAGGAAAGTGCCACCCAAAAAAGCAGTAAAATGCTTCACCTGGCCTCTATTTGATCTACTGGTGCAGATTCCTCTAGAACAGGGAATTCAACATTGCTATCCGTGGTCTTTTGTGGGAGCAGCCCAGAAAATGCACCAGATCCAAAACTGCCAAAGCTCAAACTGACACATTCTGTATTTGTAACTTGCAAATGATCAGGAATTATCACTGCAGGGTTATCTTCAGCAGTCTTTTTTGCAGCTAACTCATCATTATGTAGGCTTAAACTCTGAAAGTTTGCTGCTGCTGCTGATACATCAGCACTGGAATCCTCAACTGAAGATATAAACATATATAAACAATAATTACAAAAGGAACCATGCCAACAATTTTGTACAAAATTAAAAAAACAAGACCAAGCTATCAGAACGCAACATGGTTCATAAATATCCAATTAAAAGTACAACATGTGAAGCGATGCATACCCTGGATGAATAAATTGACAAGCCCATCAACACTAAAATCAAAATACCTCTCCCTTTCTTATTGGAAAGCAAAGAATAATATGACAGTTCACTGTTTATTGTTGAAGACAAAACTAATGTCTATATTTTTTCTTTAAATCTGTTTTGACTACATTACTTAACTAGCTGCAAACGATCTTATAGTTTGGATAAAGTGATGCTTGGGTGTTTATTTTTGTCCCAGAACCTTCCTGGTTATGTTTACATCTGTGGCACAAATAGCTTGACAGTATGCACAGAGTGCAATATACAGGCAGAACTACATAATAAACGGTAAATAAATAGTTTACATTACCCAAGCAGTTAACTACAATTTAGACCACTTCTTCCATGCTTCTGACTAAGACAGGCAACTGTCTAAGATGTTACTTTGGTGGTTATTCCAAACTAAAAATCATCAACCTCTAAAATGGTTAACCAACAGCAGATTCCCATTAGTTCAGCAGTTACCTTCTTGTTCTGTGTAAGAGTAATTATGAGGCTGATAGGAACTTGAGTTGTTCAACATTCCATCATTGTATTCAGAAATACCATCAACAGGTTCCAAGTGTCTCTCAGAGGCAGGTGCTGGTCTCATTGCAAAGGTGCTGTTTTCATCCAAGTGCGAATTTTCATGTGAATTGACTACATCAGTAACCAATGTAGATGACTGAAACGATGCTTCATACAAGGACTGATCACCAGATGTCTCAGGAAGGGAAGATTGGTTCGCAGATGTTGGGTCGTCTTGTGGAGACCAATCAGTACCATATGGAACTTTGCTGTCAGCAGCAGAATGACCATGATTCTTAACCTGAACCGAACCTTGGGCAGCTTGTAACCCCTTCTCGAGCTCCGTTGGGGGAACCATGCTTCCAGATTGTTTCAGGTTCTGGTTTGTGCTTGGCAAAGATGGGTATTGTCCAGCATAACCTCTGTCAGCTGTGACCGCAGGTTTGCTAGAAGCCTTGCCCTGAGGCGGCCCATTTTCACAATGTCAGCCATCGACAACTGACCAGGTGTCCCAGACCAACCACCATGCTGAAACCCAGACGATGATTGCAATGATACAACTGGTCCATCAGTAACCATATTTTTGTTTGCAGAGGAACTGCAGAATACAAGAGAGGATATTAACATCAGCAATCAGCAAAAATGCAATAATAATATAATACAAATTAAATGATCTGAAAATATTGACAATTGAGAATAATTCTCTATTTTATCTGATAGGCATCATTCAAACATGTGGAGATCATTCTGTTGATTCTGAACACCCGTAATATTGCAAATGATCTTTTTTTGCAAAAACTAGAATGTCATAAACTAAATGAAATGAACTACCTAAAGAAGAACCTAAGAAATTAACATCAAAACAAGACTCAACAAGACAAAAGCACCAGCGGTAACAAAAACTAAATATAGACATCACCAGCCACAACAAAATTATTTGAAGGAAAACAGAAAACTGCTTAAAGTAAACATAAGTGTACTGAAAAAAAAAAAGACATAAACAAACAGAACAGATCCTTTGAATCACAGAAGGGTCCTTTTGTCCCTTTACCTTGCAATTGTTTGCCTCTGACTAGAATTAACTGATGCCGTACCAGACCCTGAGACTGGTTGCTTTGAGGTCATGTTATCTAATAGAATAAAATGAAGCTTGGATCATCAGAAGAAATAATGGGCCAAAAAATAAGCTTGAGGGGGAAAATTGCACATATTCTATTTACCAATAGAGCTGGAGTGCACAGAATTGCTCCGTCCACCACGATCTGCACCACTTCTAAGGCCTCGATTAGTAGAACTGTTTGCCGATCGATATCTTGTCTCAGGAACCTCTTTAATCTGCTTATTAAATGCCCAAAATTCTCGTTGTCAGTTCTAGAGCCAGTTAAGAATAGAGCACTTTTCAAACAATAACCAAAAATGTAGTTGAATATATGCTAGCTTCTGGTGCAAGGAATCACACATGGTAGAAAAAAAAAATCAGTACTGCATACAGATTTATTATATCAGTATTATTCACCCAATGAAACTAAATGGTGCAAGAAGGTTGGTTACCAATTTATGAACAAGGTAAATAAAAGCTAGCAAATGGTTATTATCAGATGGATTGTATATTCAAGACGATAGGCACAATGTAAGTTTTAAAAGAAAAATCAGTTCTCACCTCTTTCTTCTTGTCACGCTTGCTCTTTACCTCTTGGAAAGTATCTGAAAAGAGTATATGCAGTGATGAGTTATGAACATTTATAGATGTGCTCAGACCATCCACATAACAAATCAATGTGTCACTACCAAATGTACAAAATACAATATGCAAACCAATACAAGGAAAAGTGGAGGCCGGATGATAGACACAAAGCACATGTACATAATGCAAGATCAAATGACATCTAGATAACTATTCACATTGCCAGCGAAGCCATGAGTTCAGCAGGCCACATATCCATAAATTCAAAGCTAGCATTCTTGAGCACATCTGGTAAGTAGACAGATTTCATTCCATGACAAGCCTACAGCACCAATACTAAAATATAGAGAACAAATGATTCAAGATCAAACTCATCCTACAGCAAATGTGTAGGCAGGGCAAAAATACCAGAAAGTTTAGTGTGTTCAAAGTTATAACCAGGAATTGTAGTACCAAAAGAAAAATACCATAATAAGCAGAGCCAGCAAAAGCTGTTCTTCCTATACAAAGAAAGATTAACCTAAGAAAAGGAAGACAACCAAGTCTGATGTACATGTTCAATACATCCTATCATGGGCGGATCCAGTACATAAACAACATCCTCCAAATTTTATGACTACCGCACAGGAGACCAAAAATATAAAAGAGTAAGAGTTCAAACATCATATCCCAGTCTAAAGGCTCTACTCTTTTCAAACCTGGTAGCTAAAAGTACCACAGCTTTTCTGTCCCAACAAACTATCTAAACCTACCACAACCATCCTTTCCAAATCCAGTTAGTCCTAACTAGTACAAAACACAAATCTATCAACTTAACCAATTTCAGTTTGCCTCCTGCACTGAAGCACTAAGAGGTTCAGTCTATCAGTCTAATGCAGCACACTTGTCTTACTTTCTCCCAAGTTTCCAGTGTTGTCCACGCTATCGTCACTTCCCATTAGAGAGAAGTAAATCCTCCCAGGGACAACTACAAAGAAGTCTGAGTGTTCTGAAATGATGGGCTAGCACGACAACACAAATGGAGGAACCAACCCACCAGATAGAGAGAAAAGATAATCTACCAGCATGGTTTTGTGATATTCCAAAATAGGAAACTCCTTAGTCCTTAGTCCTTACCACTAATAGCATTTGCAAGAAATCTAAAATAGAAACCCTAAATGAATATTGGACATTTGTGACAGCACTCACAGCTCCTACATCTGAACTACTATAGACTCCAACATCTAAAACTACTATCTGGTATACCGACTTAAAGATAACTAAACCGAGTATATATGAACTAAAGGGCCCCAAAGGGGGGAAAGAAACAATACAGGCGCATCCGATTCCCACCAATCGGGCGGCGCGCTCAGGCCACAACCTTCGCGTCGACGAATCGCCCAGATCGACGAGAGCCCGGTGGTCTAAGACCCATCTAAACCCTACACCGCGCCCTACGACGAACAGCTAAACAGGCACGGAATCGAGGGAGCGGGGGACTGGGGAAAGGACAGCGCAGGCCGTGCCCGGACCTTGCGAGAGGAGACGGCTGACCGCCTCGTCGGGGTCCATGCCGCACTCGCGCAGTGCGGCGTAGATCTCCGCCTCGGGGCGGTTCACGATCTCCTTGAGGCTCTGCACCAGCTTCCTCGACCCGGCAGGGACGGGCGCCGCCGCCCCCTTCCCTCCGGCTCCGCCGCCGCTCATCCTCGCCGCCGGGATCCCCTCCTGGGACTCGGGGACAGGGAGACGAGGGCCCGGCGCTGCTGCGGTGGGCGCGGGGGTGGTGGTGGTGGTGGCGGTAGCTTCGGTTTCGACCTGGTTCACTTTGCTCTCTCCCACGCAACGGCGGCCGCTGCCGAATTCCAAAACCCTTCCTCCTCCCCCCTCCTTCGCTGCGGCCAAGTTTATATAGCTCCACGGAAAGGATGCTGCTGGGTGGATTACGGAGAAGGGATTAACACGGGACAATAACTCTTTTCCTGCCATCATGTATGGTACGGCGTACGCAATACGCGGCAATTACCCTGGGTCACATGTATTATTTGCTGTCTTGTCCTGATTTCCTTTTTCCTTTTTATTTCCCAATTTTATACGTCATCCATAGTAGATCTCAAAACTGAGAGGAAGTTGTTAGTTCAAAAGAAAACTAAGAGGAAGTTTGTCACGCTAAACCTTAGGTAAATTGTGACTGCCACATTTTCTAAAAAAAATAGTGTGGCTAGCAAAATCGAAATCCTATTTATAATAAAGTTTTAGTAACTCCAAGATACTATCTAAATCTTTTCTGGTCCGTAGGAATAAAGGTTTTGATAAAAAAAATAATCTCCAACGGCCTTTTACAATGGTTGTTATCAAATATAGTCATTTTGTATTCTGGTTTTTCTCGCTAGAGAGTGGAAAGATATAGAAAATTAGTTTTTATGCAAATGATTCTTCAAATTGTAATTGATTTAGAGAGTGAGGTTTAGAAGGACTGTGGTATCAAGTGTGGAGACAGAATGCTAGAAAAGTGTGGCACACCATAGTTACATCAGCGGACCAAACACAAATCTAGAGGCACTACAGTCTAACTTATGGCGTGACAAGGTGTGGTCATGAATCAAACAAGCCCTAAATTTGAGTTTATAGTTCTTGAAATTTACAAAGTCACATATAAATCTTATTATCGATGGACAAGTCGTTTACTACGAAATTGCAAAACCTAATCCGTTGAGCACTTCTAATCCAAAAGACTAAATATGACCTGACAGATCTTAAGATTCATAAAGTTACCATAAATATCTCAATGTCGATGAGCATTCGCCTACCATAAACATACTCAGATCTTGACTTCATAAAGTCACCATAGGTGCCTCACTATCATTTCCCAAAACCTACCATTTGAGAACCTCAGAAAGACTAAGCTTGCGTTGTAGATCTTGAGATTCATAAAGTCACCATAGGCGTCTCATTATCGACGGACACGTCACATACCATAAAGTCACCACACAATATAAGAAATCCGAACAATCATATGAGTCGAGGGCTTAAACTCATATGGATTAGGTCCACCACAAGAAAATCAATCAACTAAGTTAATGCTCAATTCATATTTGTCTTACTTTCTTTTTAATATACAATACTAGTTATTTTGTTCTGTGCTAGTATTTTTTCATGGTGTTTTTACTAATAATACATGAAAAATCTTTTTATTCAGGGTGTTCGACTGATTATATAAGCCAGCTGATTTGCTGTGAGAGAAAATACTGTTTGAATGGCTGATAAGATCGGCTCATAAGACAAGCGAACAAAGCTAATTGTAGTTTGAGCATCAGAAATCAATACATATCTTATGAGGAACATGGATGTTTGTCATTAGTGATGGTTATTCGTCACTTCATTCAGGCAGGCGTAAATGAATAGTTTAGGTCATTCGTGAGTAGTAATATATTTGTACTGTCTAAATTTGGTTAGTAAATATACGATCATACGAAACGCATATCGTTCTTATTGATCACACACCTATATATTATATTATATAATATATGTAGGAAGAAAACAAATAGAATTGTCGCAAGAAGACACTAACGGTCGTGATGACAGATTTAGTAGCCTCATTATTACATGCAAATTGAGGAGGGTGAGTACCATTTTTTGTTGGCATTATGTCGGCACATAATAAATACATAATATATCTTCTTTTTGGCAGAAGATAAATGAGCTTTGGAGATATGAGCGACTTTAATTTTTCCATGCCTAGCTCTATGTTAGCGTGGTGCAACTAGCTCATCTCAGCATCACGCCATGAATGATTGATATGGGCTGTTTTAAGGTTAAGGTGTCGCATAGAACTTCTTTCTCTTCTAGAATTAGAATAAGGACAGATATAGAAGTGAAAGAGATGGAGGTAAAATACAATAAGTGCCTAACGAGGTGCTAGTGGACCCGTAGTAGTGGTTGGGGGCAATACCTATACTAGTTAGCTTATGTTACGCAACAAGAGTACCTAGAGATGGTTAAAAAGAACACTCCAGAGCGAAGGAAGAAGCAACTTGGGTCAGAAAAGTTGTGAGAAAGAACATTATATAGAAGTAGACTTCAGTGAACCAACCAACCTACCTGCTAACGGAGCGTGTCTAAATAGGTTTTATGGGTTGGGTTTGAGGATGGGGTTGGATTGGATGGTGAGAATGGGTCTTATGAGCTTGTAGGCTGAGATGACTACATACGAGGACCGGAAGTTAGGACAGGTTTGGAGTGGATGGATTCACGCACTTGTCATCCTTTGGTCTTGAATCTTGACCCCCATAGCCCCTGAACGATGCCGCCTCTGCCTTTACTATTGCTGCACCGAGCATTTTCTAGATCTTAGTGTGCTCCTCTTGCTCCTCCATGCGTGTAAAAAGTCTCTTATAATTCCATTGGTGAAAAACATCATTTTCTATGTTTCTTCGAAAAAGATTTGGCTTACCAAAAACATACTCTTGTTACAACTTCCATTTTATGGTAAGGTATCTTTGTAGCGTTCTTGCTGAAACTCAAAGAAAAGGTCCTCAACCAGGCGAAACTCCATCATTCTTTCTTTCGGCGCATATAGCACCATCACACGACAGGCTCTCTACTCCTGCTCAAAAAAAAAAAAAAAACGACAGGCTCTCTACTTGTATTTTGGGCCAAGCAGGTAGCGCGGCCACTCATCGGTCTAGTCCACTTAGATAGTTGGGCCTTCAGGACTCATGCGTCCCTGAAATCTTTGGGCTATTACATCGGAGTTGTGAGCTACTGAGCTGCTTCTCAAAAAGAAAAGAAAAAGTGAGTTGTGTGGTGGTCAGTCTGCAAAATGTATGTATGTAGTACTGAAAAAACTCTGCAGATTTTCGTCCTGCAATGCGTGTCTGTGCCTCACTTCAAAGTTGCAAAATTACTCGGCGTTCTTTGGCGAACGAAGACAATGCCAGAAAAGTTAGGCGCTTTGCCTGATTGTCGCGCAAACGCCGCATAATTTGGAAACTGCTATGATTTACTTATGCGATATCTCAGATTCTCAGTACAGTTTCCCCTTTCACTTTCACCATAAAAAAAAAAAAAACTTGCTTAAACCGTAATACTATCCCATCTACAATGCTGTCTAAATTTATAGATTGGTTCTTATATGTGTATATACAAAGTGCGGACAAATAACACAGCCACACAGGTAAACATCATACTGATAAACTAAATTGTAGCCTGTCAGAGCTCCGTGTTCCAACAATGTCGAATACCGGTTGCTCAATGGCTGGACTACACTGATCGGAAAATTTTCCACAACGGATCAACAATGCAGCATATGCATGCAGCTAAACATAAGATCTTTTTTACTCTTCTCACTGTAAGGATCGCTAGAAGAATGGGTTGCAGAATTAAGCCCTGCGACCACAAAGTCACACCCAGAAAAGATGAGTAAAATTGTATGATCATAGCACACGGTCTCCATCGGGTATAAGCAAATCTCTGAACTCTGATGTGTAATTCGAGTTCGCAAGTGGCAAGACAAATCTCTGAACTTTATAATGGTCTGATGTGTAATTCAGAGACCCTCTTCGCAAGTGGCATTTCCTATGATTATGATACGTTTATTGCTGTTTAAAAAAAAAGCAGCGACCCTCGTTATCATCAAATGCCCGATTTTTATAGGAGTTATAGATTCAGCGACAAATCAAATGCCCAAAAATCAGCAATTGATTAAAAAAAGGGGAAAAGAATGAGTCGTATACTCGTACTGGTCTACTGGACGCGGCTGCAAGACAATGAACGCAATTATTCCTTCTCGATTGAACTGAACCCTGGTAATTTACATCATGGTACAGACTGCAACCAGTGCAGGCTCACATCCTGACATCCGGAAACCTAAAAACCGGCGGCGGCGGCGCGTCCCTCACTTGCCGGGCACGAAGTTGGTGGCGTAGGCCCAGGCGTTGTTGTTGACGGGGTCGGCGAGGTGGTCAGCGAGGTTCTCGAGCGGGCCCTTGCCGGTGACGATGGCCTGGACGAAGAACCCGAACATGGAGAACATGGCGAGGCGGCCGTTCTTGAGCTCCTTGACCTTGAGCTCGGCGAAGGCCTCGGGGTCGTCGGCGAGTCCGAGCGGGTCGAAGCTGCCGCCGGGGTAGAGCGGGTCGACGACCTCGCCGAGCGGGCCGCCGGCGATGCGGTAGCCCTCGACGGCGCCCATGAGCACGACCTGGCAGGCCCAGATGGCGAGGATGCTCTGCGCGTGGATCAGGCTCGGGTTGCCCAGGTAGTCCAGCCCGCCCTCGCTGAAGATCTGCGACCCGGCCTTGAACCACACGGCCTCGCCGAACTTGACGCCGTTGCGGGCGAGCAGCTCCGGGAAGACGCAGCCCAGCGCGCCCAGCATGGCCCACCGGGAGTGGATCACCTCCAGCTCCCGGTTCTTGGCGAACGTCTCCGGGTCAGCCGACAGCCCGGCCGTGTCCCAGCCGTAGTCACCGGGGAACTCGCCAGTCAGGTAGCTCGGGGGCTCGCCGGAGAGCGGGCCCAGGTAGAGCACGCGGTCGGGCCCGTACCACGGGCTGCCGGACGACGCCGCCGGCTTGGCCTTGGCCGCCGTCTTGCGCATCGTCACGCGGGCCTCGCCGAAGAGAGACGACGGCACGTTCACTGCCTTGCCGGCGAAGGCCGTGGAGGACAGGGCCATGGTGCTGCTCGCCATTGCGCGGCTTCTGATTGCACTGGGTTTTTATGTAGAAGAAGAGTGAGACTTGCAGATCGATGGCTTGAGTTGCTGCGGAGACGACCAAGGTATTTAAAGCGATGGAGGGAAACACCGCGGCGAGCAGTTCTATCTTGAATTTGCCAGGAGTAGCAGAAAAATCTGTTGCTTGGATGCCATTGGTGCGCGTCCGGGATGCTGGAACACTTGGCGCGACGGGAGCCTCAGGCAGATGAGGCAGCTCTGGCTGAGGCTAGGAATCTCTGTGGACAAAGGTGATTGGGCGCCCGAGATTTTGTGGTGGTTGTGGATTTTTCTTCAGATTTTCTCTTCTTTTTGTGATGCCACAGATGCAATGCAAAGTAGCAGCAAGAAGTAAACACCTCCACCCGGTCCTCTGTTGATATTTTTGCAACTCAGTGCTCACTTGGAGTCATGTTTGATGTTTCACTTTGACAACCGGTATTACACTAAGAAAACATTTTTTTAAAACTGGTTATGTTTAAAGCAAGGGTTTAGAGTTTTATAAATGCAGTGGTTGGGGTCATGATATTTTGGCTTTATAAAAGTAGGGGTTTTTAAAACAAATATAAAAGTAGGGTTTACTTCAGTTAAAAAAAATTTTTTTTTTCTAATGAAAGAGGATGAGTTAGTGACAGCCTGAGAATGACTCCATGAGACGAGTGAAAAAAGCTAGGTGGCAGTTGCTGCCAGTTGTAACGACTTCTTTCTATGAAACCGACAATCGACATTTAACGTGTCGCTGTTTATAATCACTAGAAATTGTAACTTTCCAGATATCAGTCTCTAGAGTCTAGAGAGAGAGTAAAAACAGCGGAAAGCATGCCGCGCCCCTTTGCCGTGTCATCGGCAGCTTTCAATCGATCACACACTCGCAGCCATGGGCCGAACGGATCGTAGTCCAACCAAGCTTTCCAGGATGGGCTGTCAGCCCGGAACCAAATCTTGGGCCGAGGAGA
>JADLZL010007015.1:0-12226 GCA_015844335.1 Chrysopogon serrulatus | reverse complement strand
AATTATACTCCGTCTACCCGGATTATCTCCCCCGAGGGCCTTCAACCATTTCACACCCTAAAAAACGCATTACCACGAATTCTGTTTCTATTAAAATCGAGGCCAAAAACATCTCCCTCAATCTTCAACCCAATCGTGCGGCTAGGATCGATCACAGGCTTCAGCGCTGAAGCCTCAACGCGCCCGCACGCGCCCCCGCCTGCGCCCGCTAGGTCTCCCGCAAGGCAAGAGAAAACCCGGCTCTTGAAAAAAAAAAAAAAAAAAGGAATCAGCTCCTCGCACTCCCGCAACGCACGCCATCGCCACCGCCTGAGGATGAAAGTTTGATGTCGCCCATCCCAAACCCTAGCTTGGTGGCCACCGCCGCCGCCGCCGCCATTGGTGTCCGTGTGCGCTCTCCTCTCCTTTCCCTCTCCGCTTCCCTCACCGCTCCAACCCCACCTCGGTCGCTCGGAGCCCTTCCCCAGGCCGGCCTTCCTTGTCACCGGCGAGCCGCTCCGAATCGTCTCCCAACAAATCAGCCCTTCCCCAAGGTCGCTGGCGCCGCCGTCTCCCATTGCCTGTCTGCTGTCCGTCGCAAGCCATGCATAGCGGCCCCCGAGGGATGATGAGGATGGCGGCGGCGCAGCTTCCTCTTCCTGCACGAGCTGGGCTGCTGCGACCACCCGGAACATGCTACCGAAGATCGAAACGATGATCTCGGACTTGTGATGTTGAGGATCCACGCGAGGATGGCAAGGGGTTGCTCGTCAGGCTGCTGGCTGATCCGCCGAGGCCGAGGGACTCCACCCACACATCACGCATACCATTGCCATGCCCTTCTTCTTGGCTTGCATCCTCACAATGGCAAAGGCAAGTTCTTAAATAACCTTTTCTTAGGTTTAATCTGGAGATGACAATTCGCCTTACCCTGTGCTAATCGAGAAGAAAATGTGTGATTTAGCTGACTTAAATTTTTCCAGCGTTTCTTTTGATCTTCTGATTCTGTTTGGTTTGAGTAGAGGTTTATTTTAATCTTGTAATCCTTTTTGGTTTCAGTAGATGACTCGCTGAAGCTTGAGTTGGTAACGAAGGTCCATAAACCAACATTTAGGAGATCCACAAATCAACATCCGGGCCATCAAGGTATAATTAGTAAACCTGCCTTCACATCTCCACTTTCTATGCAGCCAAAAAAATATCAAGTTTCTACAAACTGGTGTCTCAGAATGACACTGACAGACACTTGAGATCACCTGACCATGGAAAAATGATGCGTTGGTCACTAGGGTGTATGTCTTTGTGTTAGTTCAGCAGCGTTCCTTCATCTTTTGATACACTTCAACTGCATTTTCGAAGCATCTTTGCTTTCAGTGCAGGCATGTGTCATATTATATATAGTTGCAGCTGCAAGAGAATTCTTGGTATGATTTCTTTTTGTTGCGTTCATTGTTGTGTAAACATGTGCAGGAAAAAAGAAACCAGGAAACCAGTCCAGTACTCACATTGCTGTGTACTTTGCTTCATGCTTGGAGGAAGCTGTTAACTGGTTTTTCTGTGGTATACGTTCATGAGTTATTTTCTGCTAAATGCATGGAAGAAACTATCATGAAAAGTAGTGGTGTTGTGTTTGAATGATATGAGCTTTTCATGCCACATTAGATTGTCAACTTGATGCTTTCTCTGTTCTGTCATTCTCATGTGTATGGGTATACGACTGATAGGCCAGCTAAAAATAATTGTAGTTTCATTTGTCCAAATCATTCTGGGATCTAATTTTATTTGTTTTTTCTTAATAATTTCTCAAAAATGACTGAAGCTAAGTGCTAATGAACAAGTATATTTTGGCCACTGCCCCCAACATGAAGAGATCAATCCACAGTTACATATAGGACTTGCTTTGATCTTGGGATTAAATTTGCATTTCAATTTAACAGGACCCAAAACCTGAATTGTTTGTTTTTTTTTTTTTACAAATTTTATCTTATTTTGTATTTTATCATAACGTTAGCACGGGTTTACCATGCAAAATCTGAGGAGAAATTGTTCGATGGCACTCCTGAGTTTCATTTACTGAGATGTGTCCTGAAATTATGCTTCTCTTTTTAAATGTTTTTATACAAATAACTGAAATTTTCATGTTAGAAATGTAAGCTACTCGTCGTTGAAAAACAAACTCTGCTGCATAGGCTGCACATGTATATATTATTTCAAAAGCACCAGACTTAACTACAATAGGAGTAACCTTGTTCATTAATTCTGTTCTCCTTTAATTCATGTCTCCTACTACTACACGTTGATATAGTAGTGTGTATTCTGTCAGAGAACTTTGAGGGTTGAACTGAGCTACTAAAGTTTTCTGAATTAGAGAGTAGAGACCATATTTATAGATTATTTTAGCAAAAAAAATAATAACTAAATCCTGACAAGAGAAGACAAATGTACTCAAGTATTGGTCGCTTCCTTTTTTTTTGGGCGCGAATGTAATCTCTGAGTTGCGTGGAGTGTGTGGCGTGTGTTTTAGGGCTCTAGCCCCCTACTTTCTTCTTAATATAATGAAACGCAGCTCTCCTGCGTTTTTGAGGAAAAAAACAAATGTACTCAGTAGAACCAAGTCTTGTCGCTCATCACTTATCAGAATTTTCTCTTCTCTTGGATTTTGCAGGATGGAGAAGTTTAGAGATTTAGCGAGTCATATGTATTATGGTCTGTGTTTAGTTACAAATTTATGAATTTGTAGAGGTTCTTGACTTTTTAAATTATTTATATCTTCATTTACTATACCAAGCTCCAAGAACGCACTTTGTTCAAAAGTTCAGTATAATCCTCATGGCTTATATGAGTTGTATGGATCATGGACGGACTTTGACAGGCTTGATAACAATGGGACTGCAAAAAGGTAATTTCAAAATGATCTCAAATGTAGGAGGTTAATGAGAGGCTGAGGTTCTTTTTTGAAGAATACAACCATATCCAGGTCTTGTCTTTTCACTGTAAACTATCTTCAACACTCTATTTACAGTAAGTCATTTGTACTATGGTCTGTGTTTAGTTACCAATTTATGAATTTGGTGGGGTTCTTGACCTTTTAAATTCTTTATCTTCATTTACCAAAGGGTATCCAATTTATTGTGGAAGATTCTGAAGGCTTTGCCAGTAATTTTTTTTTGTTTATATTCGAATCTTCTATTTAGATTGTTTTTATAATTTTTAGTTGACTAGGTTCTGAAAGCAGCAGCAGAACTGTATGATTAAGAATTCATATTCGAAATTTTGTCGTTGGCGTATTTGTTGATTTTTATGCTATATCGGTTAATTATTTTTTATAATGAAGTTAATTATTTGATCTCCGAAGCTGACTCGGATCATGTTTTTTTATGTTGCCAAGATTGTGTCATGCTATCACTGGGCATGGATATTGTTTTTTCTTTAACATAAACAATTATATTGCATTGTTTTAATTTTAGACTCCATTGCAACGCATGTTCATTGAAAGTCATTTTTGAAAGGCTAATTTTGTTAAAGGGAATCGTGGACAAAATATCACCGTAAGCGTTAGCACGGGCACTATACTAGTATGGGGTAGTTCTTGTTGAAACATTTGAATGATATGAAGCACAATATCATGAAAAATTTCATGTACAGGAAAAATGAAGTACATTTAAAAGGGATAACCGTAACAAATTTGTGTACAATTTTGATATATACTTCTGGAAGATAAAAATGACGTACCATCTGTTCATGATGTAGTACATAGCTAGCATGTATAGCAGTACCGAGTTATGTGCTAACTAACCTCATAAAAGAAGTGCTGGTCATAGAACTCAAGAATGAGGTTTTCCTATCGCTTCCCTATTTTAGAACTTCTCAAAACAATCCCTGAGGCCATGAAAAGCCCCAGCATATGAGGCATCCAAAAGTGAGTTGAGCAAAATAAGTGTCTCATCTATATCCCATATGTACACTTGCATAGGCTGGTCTGTCATATGAGAGACCAAAATCAACAACTTTTGCAATAAACTTCAAGTGCAGTAGGATATTGCTAGCTTTGATGTCAGCATGGTATATTGGAGGATACTAGTGGCAAGGCGCGCGCCCGCGCGCCTGCGAGTGAATGGCGAGATCATGTGTGTCCTTGCACGTGTAGAAGAAATGCGGGTTTAATGTAGCATCAGCTAAATAGTATCACAGTAGAGATATGTTTCATTTATTGATTGGAAAATAGGTCGGAGGAATTTATAAATTTACACATGGGTTTAACCTTGCAGAAGGTAAATAGTAGCATATAAGGATATTTTCATGTGGCGTTGGAATAGATTTAGTATATGGTTTGCATGTATTTTACAAAGTGGATAACAGAATGTTAATGTTGAGTCTATTCCAATAGCTTAGATATGGTTGTTGGTGAGTCTTCCCACGAATGTGAGAAGTCATACTCATACTCTGTGTTATGTTGTTGTAGTGTTGTGGTTTCTGAACCGGGTGATGAAGCTGGCAGCTGCAGAGAACATAACATTTTATCAACTGGGATTAAGTAAAAAAAAACGTTGAAGAACAAATTGTGATCATATTATGATTACTGTTTTTTCCGGACTAAGAATTATAACAATATATAAATTAGTATATACTGGAAATAGTTTGCCATTTAGCTCTCACATGAACGATATAGGTGCCAAGTATATTCCGCAACATTTTAAAGACAAACGGAATTGTATGGTACATTGTCCTCAACACCTAAACTAAATGCATGCGTAAAATTGATAAATACTATAGAATGTTAATATATTTTAAAGGAGGACTATTGTATATGACTAAGGGAAATAGACTGAGACAAAAAGGGCACCAACCTGAAATATCAAGCCATAAATTGATCTGGAATTAAACCAGAAACAGAACAACTAATAGCTGCCTAGGAAGCCATTTTGTGAGGTAAAGTATGAACTCCTACAAATTACAATTACCGGCTGCATGGGACCACATATAAAGTTGGAACGGATTCAGTAAAGCACAGGAGACAAATATGTACATATTCCTGTTGGCCTAGGTATATCTTTTTTTTTTTTTTTAGATTGGTCCATATCTGTCTAGTTTTGTTATTTTATAAATTGGGTGTGTTTTTGACATTTCGCAGGCAGTAGATTCCTTAAATTGATAAGCTGATATTTTTTCTGAAGGCAAGCTAAGAAATAGCGTTTGCACTTAAACATTGGCATAGTAATCTTAGCTTGTATTTCTGTTATTCAGATAGATGGAACTTGAACTGAATATGGAGATAGCCATTAGGAGTTAAAAAACTGGAAATGAGCAGACATTTTTTTTTTATTCCAATGAACTATGGGTAACTGGGTAAATAGAGACTATTATATATGTCAATGTTACGCACACCAATCAATGAACTAATCAACTTCGTAACTCATTGGGTAGGTAAAGCATTAGTTTTTAGCAGTGTTTTATAAAACAATCAACCTTCACTGTAACAATTTTTTTGAGGGAAAATATATAAAAGAACTATTCCGAGGAATGGAACACCACTATTCTGAGGGATCATCATACCTTTGACAGAACAAAACTGCAAGAAACATTATTGAGTAGGACAACTGCTAGACTTGGAAGAATGAAGGATTAAATATGGTTCATCTTGCATCAGGAGATAAGGGAATCTACATTCAAGTAAAGGATAAAACAAATTAGCCAATTGGTTTACAATCTGATGGCATAGGAAAGTCCAAAATTACTGCAGAACCAAGCAGAGCAGTCACCAAAAAAAAGTAGACCAAACCAGTTATTCTGAAGTTAGTCAACCCCTGTTGGTTATCCAACAGCCCAAGGAAGTAAACATACCATGGAAACAAACAATTAAGTCCAGTGCATATGCAATGACTAATAGTGCAGTTCTATTTAGCATGGCCTAATTGAAAAACAGAAACAAAAATCAATTGGGAGGTATGTTAACCTTTGCCTAGGCAATATCACAAATATTATCAGCTACTAAAAGGGCCTGCCAAAACAAACCAGAAGAGACGAAGATAGAAAGAAGCAAGCAAAGTGATTGAGTGACAATGTGACATTAGTAGACCCATCGGGGAAAAAAAGGACAATCAGTTTTACATGCATATAGCACTCGAGTCTGCAGTGAATCTGAAGTAGACTGCAGCACATAGGAATGAAATTTCTGATATAGAGAATGCAGTACACTTGAAAATAGGATTTAAAACAATTAAAGATTCTCGGTCAATCAAAGTTTGGATGAGCATTTGAGCTCATTAGAAATAATTTCAACATTAGTGGGACCGACACCGATAGTAAAGATAATCTCAACATCGGTAGAACTGATCGAATGCTACGAAAAAATTGAATAAAGAAGAATAAATCAAAGTTCCAATAGGGGTGAAACCCATAATCTTCCATAAGAAAAATGGAGGATGTAACTGTCGCTTATTGTCCAAACAAATAAAAAACTGATAAGGACTACAGAATAATATGATTGATCTTAGAAGCAATTTAATTCGCTGACAATTTCAGAAGTTATTTTGCCTGGCAAGACTAAATCAGCGGGGATTTGGACATAAGAAAGGTAGATATCAGTGCATGAGCCATAACTGGTTGCTGCAAGGCTGCGAAAAAAATAGAGGTAAACAAAGATAAGCAGAACAATATTTTGCATGTTGTGACTGTCTCCTGAGATTAGACAAGCTTACGGTGTCATTTCTGAAATCATACGCCTCAAGCATAGGATAGTTCAATGCATTTGGCAAGCACCGGTGGTTGACATTCTAAGTCTGTGTGAAATGAATGGAACATCAGTTCCTCAGTAGCTCAGTAATTTCCAAGGTTCAATAGAAGTGAAGAAGTACCTGAGAGGGATCGATCTCAAAAGAATTTGTTTCGTCGCCTTCGGATGCAACAACAATCTTCATTAAGGTGGGCAATGAATAGGATGTACCTTTACCTTGAAGCAGCTGTCTGTCCAAATGTAAACATCATGGTTGATAAAATAGCAGAGCCCTACACCAAAACTATTCTTTCTAAAAAAAATAGTTATATGAACTACTATTTTGGTTTTTATTTATAGGCACATGTGTGTTACCTGATATACGCGCCAGACACTCCAAGGCATGATCTGGCATGGCTGTAGAGTAGTTAAAATAATCAAGAGTTAGACCAAAAAGAATACCCAATGAAACAACCAAATAAGCAAAGGATCATAATCAATCGGATGGCATGAGTATAAACACATCAAAGCAGCTCAGGTTGGGGGCCTTGCCTGCAGCACCAAGGGAGGAAGGAAATCAAATGTGAAAGGTAAAATAAATTTCGGCTCTTCAGTCCATATCATATTAGTGGACCAGGTTTCTGTGTTTAAACCAAAAGCTTTTTCCCAAGGTACTAACATATATATATATATTGTAAATGTAAAGGCCTCTCTTTGATTTAGCCTCAAGTGGTGGTCAATAGTTATCACCTTTGTGCATCTTTTCAGACTGTATTCTACTGCCATATCATTGACTGATTGCAAAGCACACTTCTATTGCTCTGAAGCAACATAGCAAACCCATAAGTATGATGGAGGAAACTTCATATCTATAAGCATCTGTGATTCATGCAGTGATTCATGCAGGTGGTAGACTTTTTTGTTTTAAAATCCAAGCATGTAGATTTAATCTAAAGATTTTCATTGCAGCAATGGAAAATCGTCCACTATGATCTGTAAGCCCCTCGTGGTCTAGTTAGGACAATAAAGAATTGTTATGCATGGTAAAGCAGATGCATGAAGGAGAAATTTATGCCCAATTTTATTTTCATAGGTACGGGAGAGAAAAAACTATGGAAGTTCAGATTCCTCTAGTATTTGTGTAAAAGGAAACTTTGGTACCTTTATAAGATGTTTCTATAAGTTATGAGATTTTGGGCTGTTTATGCAGGTGCATGAGCTGTATTTCATAAGGTTTTATTCTGGATGAATACAGCTACGTAAAAACGAAAAGGCCAGGGGAGGTTGCAAGAGCAGGACGAACAAATCCTTGTGGAAAGCAATTGGGAACCTAATCATGGTTTTCACAGATTGCATCTTGCATCTGATTGTTGAGGTTCAATCTTAGGACATGAAAATTTCTCTCGGATGGTGAAACATACATATGCATTCAGCCTATATTCCCAACTTATATGAGAGTTCCTTTTGAAGATCAACAGCCCATATTCCCAACTTATTCTAACTCATATAAAAAATTTATTTTGATTTGGGGGAGGAGGCACGTGACAAACGAGGAGGAGAAGAAGAGTGTCTGTTTATAAACTAACTGAATCATGACACTCAAGTTCACGACATGGTGAACCAAATGGGATAACCAACAAATTAAGACCATGGATCCCACATGCAC
This sequence comes from Chrysopogon serrulatus, assembly GCA_015844335.1. Lineage (NCBI taxonomy): Eukaryota > Viridiplantae > Streptophyta > Magnoliopsida > Poales > Poaceae > Chrysopogon > Chrysopogon serrulatus. The sequence goes on along the minus strand of JADLZL010007015.1, from coordinate 3,869 downwards.
CGATGACCTCTCAACCTAGAGCTGCACTGCCGGACCAAGAACAGAGTGCAAAAGCACTAAGAAAAGAAAAAGGGTCTAGTGAAAAATTGAAGAAAACTCGATCAAATCAAAACCAAACACTTCCAAACTTTGCACAGTGATGTCCACTACATAGGTAAGCTATTCGCAAGAAATCATGGCCCAATTCCAATTCTACAATCGGAATTTCACATCATGTGTAAAGTACACAGTTTTTTTTCCCCAATACGAAATCGAAACCCAAGAAAAATCCTAACCCTAGAAGAGGCAAATGTAAGGAGTCAAGCGGCTTCAGCGCTACAGCCCGCCAACGCCGGGCGAGCCGCCTCACCGGAGGACGGCCGGCATGGGGCACCACCAGGAGAGAGCTGAGAGAGTGTGTGAAGTGAAGGAGGGGATAAGCTTCGCCCGAACCGCAGCTGTGCCCACCGGCCGGCAGCCGCCGTTCGCCGCGGCCAGGGCGGCCTGCCGCGCCGGCTCGCCGCCGGCCGTCGCCGCTGGCCGCCATCGGCCGGGCTGGGGCCGCCGCATCGGGAGGGGGGGAAGGGATAGGAGCGGGAGACGGCGGCGTCTCCGTCGGGTCCGGAGAGAGCACGAGCTTTTCGTTTTTTTTTTTTTCGAGAAGTCTCTCGGAACCGTGGCTAGAGTCGGGTATATATATTTGCGGCTCCTGATTCACACCGAAGCCGATGAGAATCCGTGGAGAAGCCGAATAAAAGGAGGTGAAGACCTAGAATCTGGGCCGTAAAAGAAGCCGCTTTCAAGGAATCTGGGACGTCGATTTAGAAGATCGAATGGCTGGAAAAATTTTAGACGACGTGGCCACCATGCCTGGCGAGGAGCTTGTGCAACTTTTATGTTTTAGATGCTTCAACGTGTAAACGCAGGATACCACGTGGCAATCCCAGCGTGATCCGTAGCTTCATGTGAAAATATAGAGGCACCTTAGTTCTAGCTCCACTCATAAGGACATCATAGGGACATTATAGCATTGGTAAGGCTAGACAATGTAGCTGTAAAAGATGGAACATCAACAACTTCTTGCAAATTATGATCGCCGATGCACATCATTGTCAGTGATGCCAATCTCATCATATAAAGCTATTTTCTCTGCATCACCAAGAATAGATATAACCTTCTGTAGCTGCTGAAACTTCTCTTTAGCTTCCTGGCAGCGCATCATATTATATTTGAGATACATTGCACTAAATGAATGTAAGAAAAAAAAATTCATGCTTCATGGTTGAGATCCTACCTCACCCACAGGATTCTTATCTAGGTAGAGAGGCACAGAGCCAATCTGTGATATGCCTTATTTATTCTTGTTGTGAAGCAGTCTTCTCAACTGCCAAGATCTTCAAATGATGAAATAAAAATAAAGAAGACATTAGATGGGAACGTATCTAGTGCAAACTAACTTCCTGTGAAAACTCGTGCAAACCATAGCATAAAGGTCGTCTAAATTTACCAAAAAATCACATATGTACATGGTATGATGATACACAACCTTGTAAAATATCTTGTCCAAACTCGACTTCATTTGTGAGATATAAAAATATAAATTTCTAACAAACCATTTGGACAGCTTTCCTTAAATTACTACTAAATTGTGACCAGGAAAGAGAATTTAAAAGTGATTCATGACAATATGTTAAGAACAGTTGAGACTTTTATCTCATATGTGGTTATTTACATGACCTGTTTGTGAGCACACCGAAACAAGGAAACAAAAGAATTTCCAGAAATTAAGAGTTGTTCCAAACCTTTCCACATCTATATTTAACACTATCATATTTTTTTAACCATACTTTCATTCAGTGCGACCAAAGTAGTGTGTAGCGATTCACTACAGTCCCGCATTGACAGCATTGGCCAAAGAAAAACCGGGCTGCCACATGATTTAGCTTTAAAGAATACGACAAAGATGCAACTAAAAAAATCTATATTAACATAAAATGATAATAAACAATGATTCACTGAACCAGCAATTGGAATACAGTTATCCAAGAACTCAGTGATCTGTACACATTTAGGCATATAATCATTTAGCAATTTTGAAATTTTAGTAAATAAGCAAATACAGGTCCAGAACAATCGTGATACATAAGATTCAAAAAAGACATGACAAATTGATAGGACGCAAATGGAAATTCAATGATCAAACATATTGATTCTTTTCTTGCCACTCCTACAACTCCCCTAGACATGAATGTGACATCAAAAATTTGAAACATTCAGTGACTAAGCTGAATCTAGAAAAACATAAATTTAGATTGTAAGCTGTGCACAATAGCTAAGCCTGAGCACCATTCAATGTGGCTGCACGTTTGATTTTTTTAGAAAAACAAAATTAATAGCTACAATATATTGAAATTAGCATCCATAAACAAATTAAGCTAGGGTTTTGGTGACTGGGTTCACACAACAGCTAGAGAAGAAGAGGGGGTAGGCATACCTGATGGTTGACGCCGGAGAGAAAGAGGCCATGTGAAGCCGAGGTCCTCGAGCAATGGCACCTAGGGTTTCGTCCAAAGATAGGAGCGAAGCGGGCGACGGGAGGCGGCTACTGCTGGGGCACCAGCGACGATGAACAACAGCATGGTATCGCCGACGTCGCCCCATGAACAGAGAGACGACCGTCCGCTGGGCCCGCAAAGCCTAGCCGGTGCACGGCCCCATCGGGAGACAAAGAGGAAGGGAGAGAGAGAGGAGCACAACGTGGGTGAAGGGGACGAGCGCCTCCGGGCGGCATCTGCGGCCACCACCGGCAGCGCCGCGGCCGGCACCCAGGGGCCAGGCAGGAGCTGCGGAGGTGGAGGCAACGTGCGGAGTCGAGCCCGGGAAGGAGAAAGGGATTTTTTCTTTTTTTACGGAGGAGAATCTAGAAGCTGGAAGAAGAAGCAGAAGCCAGGTATATATTTGTTTTCGCGGATTCTAACGAGAAGCAGATAAGTGGATGAGAAGCAGGATAAGCTAACCAGATTCACAAGAAGCTGCTTCTCACAAGAATCCGCTTCTATAGATCTGGACCATTGAATCGAAGATCGGACGGCTCAGAAAATTTTAGGCGACGTGGCCTAGGCTTCCTTCAAGAAGCTTGTTCAACTTTAATCCTATAATACTTCTATAATCCTAAGACCCACTAAGGGGGTCTCCTCCAATCAAAAATTAGGATTTCCAAAAAGTGATGTATGATGATATCATTAAAGGAGTTACCACCACTTAGTCTTAATTATCTTCCACTAGCTATTTTTTAAAATAGAAAAAAGTCATAGCACCTAAACCAAGTATCATAATTAAAATCCAATTGCACCATGGTGTTCCTCACAATAAACTCTTTAAAATAAGACCCGACATGGATATATTTCAATAACTTTTTTATGATTCACTAATACCGAGTAATAGATGAGTCTGCGGATGAGACTTCTTCATGTACTATCATTATCTGTCTTTATCGATTGAGACTCATGGTCATGGATGATGTATTGCGTTGTTTCATTTAGTTTGATTCCATTTTTCTACCTCTTTTTTCCATGTGTTGTCAAGTAGTCATGTACAATTTTATAAAATTTAGACCTTACATTTTAATACTTATATGATCTTTTGCACAATAGCAATTAGCGAAGAAAATGCATATTGTAATTTATGAGTTGTCTAATAGTTGAGTTGTCCAATAGCAAGCTAGCTGCCTATCTTTTTAAATTATATCTAAAGTCGGTTCTAAATATTTTATACGCCATAATGTAGTATGAGAGCTACTTCGCTAATTCCCGCAAAGAACACGCTGAAAATTCCTCTAGTATCTTAAATTATATTAGTTGTAGGATGTCAACAAGCAGCCACTAATAATT